>JABFOV010000363.1:0-41010 GCA_022817685.1 Aradophagus sp. ZL-2020
CACTGTTCAGAGTACACTCAGAATGACATGAGATATGTGATGATGCACACAATCACTTACTGTAGATTCTATCTTTTTTTTTTTACAAGGAGAAGGCGGCAAAAGGGTGGTAGGAGGGGTTGGTGGGGTCGGAGATGTGTAAAAAGAACAGCCAATTTTCTGCACGGAATCATTTATAAAAAAAAAAAAAAAAAAAATGAAAAAGAAAAAAAAAAAAAAAAAAAAAAAGAAGAAAAGCGCGGAGATGCGCGTGCGCAATATTCAATGACGGGGGGCTTCATTAGTTGCGCCACATTAAACAAATTAACTCGCTTTATAGTTTTCATGGCAAAACGGGGTAACAAATGTTGATACGCTTGCAATTACGAATTCGTACGAACGCGACGATGAACTTTTGTGCAAATGTTGTTCAATTATTTTTCAATTGATTCTTGAAACTTCAAAGTTACTTTGTCTTCCGTATGTATTTTTTTATACATAGCAGTCGTTAATTATGCTCAGAAGAATGTACATGGGAAAAAGTGTTTTACTTGTAGCACGTTTCAAAAAACTTTCCAATGTTTAAAGTTTGATTTGAATTTAAAATACTTGCATATAATTCACAATTTTTGATAAGTCCTTCAAAGTCACTTGTTTTTGCAGTCCATTGTAGCATTTGGAGTAACCTGCATAGCGAAACGTTTCACAACCTATTGATTATTTTTGCGAAATTTTTCTCTTCGTATCCTTTGGCATTTCACAATGTTACAACACGTCAAGTGAATTTGTAGAATTCCCAATCTGCATTGCTAGTTTGCAAATAATCATATTCAAACCGTATTTTCTTTACCAACCTTTATATATGTATACGTAAAAATATCAATTTATCATTTCGTTTGAGTCGAGTTTTCTAGACCCGTACAGTCATTTAAATGGTGGTTGAAATACTTTATCATTAAAATTGATAATTTTTGTTGTGGCTACTCAATAAAATTGGTCAAAATTGTTCTTTTATTTTTAATACTTTAGTTGCAACAATAAATTTTCGCCCAGGTTTGTCGGTCCCACGTGGTCATTTAAGAATTTATTTGCACCAACATAAAAATTAATGACTTTAACACTTTTTATACGTCCGAGACAAATTGATCTTCATTAATTTACATCGCTGTGGTTATTTTTACATTACAAGTTGAAACGTGAAATAATCGTTCTGCAAATATTTGTATGTGAATTGCAAAAAAGAGATACCACATCTTATAAAATAATAAAAATAATGTAAAGTAATAAAGAAAACCTAAAATTTATATTTTCGCAGAGAAAAAATCACACTGGTTTTTTTTTTTTTGCAAAAATTGTTCCAAGTTCAAACACGTATTATGTTTGTATACCTTTTTGTACCCAGTAAATAGGACGGACAATATATCATTTATTCAAAAAATCACTGAAACTCAACGACACTACGATATTTATTTACTTCATGACCACAAACATTGCACGAAAAAACCTGCTCCTATAATCATCGACAATAAAATAATTAATATCGATACCAAAATGGCAACCAGTTCAACCGTTATCGGAACAATTGTCACCGCAGTTTCCAACCAATACTTCCGGGACCCTTGGACCAAGTTTAACCGAGAAATTTCCCCAACCGTTATTTCGAGCGTACACTCGACAAGCCTCAGACCTCAAAAACATAATCATCGTTGATAATTGCCGCGGAATCGAGGCAACGTCGATTCGCGCAAATTTGAATAAACACGAGTGCCGAGTCTTGTCCAATAACCAGCAGTGTTCAATAATTGGCTTGTTATCCGTACTTCATTTCTGCCGGTGATTCGATTCGAGCCGCGACCGCTCGGGCGTAAGGTGGCGAAATTCCGAGCCACCGTGTATAACAGTTGAGAAGTTGCGCGTGTGTGTGTGTGTGGGTGCGCGCGCGCTGGCGAAATTGCGAGTTCGTCGATCGATCTGAAGGAGACAACGAGTCTGAACTTGCGGCAGGCACGAGCGCGCTCGAGGCGCGGACAAGTGGCCGCGATGAATGGCAAAATTTCGTCAGCCGGGTGTACCCGCGTTGACCGCTTTGTCGGGATTAATGCCCGGGATTACGGCGCATGGCTCGCCGATAATGTCCGCGGCGCTTAATCCTTTAACAGCCAGCCAGGCGGTCGCTATTAATTTATCCCGAGCGGGCGACTTTGCTTTAACTCGATCTAATTGGCCCCGTCGAAAACAGGGCTATCGATGTCCCGGCGCTTCGAGTTGCGCGCAATCCGGCACCGCGAGCCACTTGCCGACTTTGATATCCGAGCGCTTTATGCGCCGGCGTTTTTCGCGTCTCGGAACGAAGCGCGATATTAGCCGGGCTTATTTGAAATCGTAAAATGAGTCGCATCGGAGGAAGAAGAAAATATCTTGGATGAAGATAAAATTTCATTTAATTGTTTTTTAAAAGCCATTGTTTTCTCTTGATTCCTCACATTTTGAAGTTTCGAACGAGGTCAAAAGTAGGAACACTTGATTGTTTCCGAAACAAAAATAAAATTTTTATTATATCATTATTGAGAATAATGTTTCGGTTTTTTTAACGATTTTTTTTTTTTAATGATTCTTTCGTTATTTTAGGTACCGTTTACTGAATCATTTGGCACGAAGTGATGGCTGTCACGCGAAATACGATGCGCATGACTTGAATATACCTGTTAAATCAACGGGTTATATTCAGCGATACATTTAATACTCGGGTATGAACTGTGAAATTGTATACTTCACTACAATGTATAGCATTACCCAAAATCTGTGATTAATGTCTTGCAAGCCCTTGAAAATAATTCGTCCGCGTCGAAAGCACATTTAATAAAGCTGTATTTTATTATTCCGCTTCTTTCTGTGAAACTGACTTTTTAGCAATAATACTTTCAGCTATTGCAGCGAAGAGGTTTTCGGATGGCTAACGCTGAACTTGTCAGGAATTTACAGGAAAAGTAACGCGATTTTCCACGAATTACACATGAGTTGTTCCGAATCTTACGAAATTTCTAAAATGCTTATAAGTATTTTATTTCGCAAACGAAAGAAGAAAAGAAAAGATTCGCAATAAACCGATCTCAATTTTATTAAAATCTTCAAATATTAATACTTATAATTTTTTATATTATTTGCAAAATTTCGTTTGGAAATTTTTGCAGATGGTGAAACACATTTTCAACACTGCATTAAATTATTTTTATTTTAAATACCTCAGGAAATAGAGCACAACGTCTTGTTGCATCGTGTAACCCTAAAGGATTAATAGCGTATTATTTTGCAAAAAGAATTAAAGGATCTTGTTCTTTAATGTTAACTTCAATAATACCGTGAATTACGGTGAAAACGAAATGAGATGTGCCAATAAATGAAGAATAAAGGAAATAAATGTACATCAAATTGCATTTAATCCAATTAAATTAAATAAATTAAATCGCTTAAATATATAATCACATTGTAGGAAATCGTTGCAACTGTTCTACTTGTTATAAAAGCTAGCCTCTTTTCGCAATGACGATCATTTCGGAATTTACCGTTTTACTCGTTATTAAATTAGTTGTTCAAATAATACAAATGTACTACGTTTTTAGCGACGAGCATTGCGATTGTAATACCGCTCAGTCGCAGACGCTGCAATTTGTATTTCCTTCATAAGTATATACTTACATCTACCATAAAAAGCAACTTTCTTCGGAAATTCCATAAAATTGTTATTTCAAATTTCTATTTATTTCATCGACTAGCTATTATTCCTTTAATAATCATATTCAATTTAAAGATCATCCTAAAATCCATTTCGTTATAAAAACATATTTCCCGTTTTCACGACAACCCGAATAATATGAGCAAATATCAAAAGTTTTAATCAAATTCCGCCGTTTGCTAGATTTTCCGGAGCTATTTATAATCCGACTATTGACAAGTTATTTCACTGAAAAACTTTTATAAATAAAATAGCCCGTGAGATTGTTTCGTTGCCCGCCTCGCAATAAAATCATTGCGTAATAACGCGCGCAATGAAATTTGCGTCAAATCGGGCTTAGCCGAACAGCCTTGCAAAGGTCGTTGCATCAATAGGATGTTATGAAAGTACCACCTCTCTAACGAAATTTTGTTTGTAACACGGGTAAGTGGCTCCGCATTACAATGCCCGAGTTGGCTCCGGACGTAACGTTCGTTTCCCCTGGTTGTCGGAAAAGAAGAGAGAGCAAACGAAAGATGGCATGCAAAATGTTTGAAAATCATTTGAAGAAGCCACGATTTCAAGCGACCACATTCGGAAACACGTTCCCTCAGCTAATGGTCGGGGAAAGCTGAATCAAAATACTTGTTAGAAGTCGGCTGTGGTTAAATTACTTCCCAGCGAAAGCCGACACCCCGTTCCGTTTTCGGGCCGCGATAATAATATTCGGGATTCATTTACCAAACGGGAAAATACATAATTGGGCGGTAAAGGCGTGCAAACATCGGAGCTAAACTTTTCACGTGAAACGCGATGCTGCACGAGCTGTACAACAACAAACTTCTAAAATTACCGAAACACGTCTCTCGCGGCACCCGTGTCACACTTGTGTAATGCCCTTTTTTACACCCAATCCCCGGAAGTCCTTTTCTACTTATCAGCTTATTCGTTATTGCAGCCGTTACTGTATCTTCCAATGTTTTCCTATTAAATTTATTGTACCGGGAATGGCATGGGAACATGGACGGCAAAGATATAACGACTTTCACCCTACATCATTTTTATTACTTTCATTACCGTAAAAATTCAAAATATTTTTTCCGTTCGAATCAAGACGTTAAGATTTTGTTTCTTTATTAAATTAAAAACTCTGGTAGTTTCGTCGATAAATTAATAATATTTCTTAACAAGCTGCCTGATTAATATCGTTATCCATTTAGCGACACGTAGGGTCATATATTTTCCAAGAATTTTGGAAAATATGTTTTTTTATCACATTGAAAAATTCTCATGTATTTGCGCAATGGACTCTGACCCCATTTTGTCGATAATTTACTAATATTTCCTAACAAGCCGGCTGATTAGTTTTGTCATCGATTTTGCACCACGTGAGGGCGTTGTCAGTTGTTTTCATTTTTTTTCTCCCCTCGATGAATTGTTTTTGGATGCGCGTGTGTAAAAACGCGCTTAATTCGATCGGCTGGACAAATTGTTTTTCGTACAAACGTACAAACGAAATCCCGTGGAACAAAAAGTTACGTCAGCTTTACTGGCTGTGTGAAACGATTACTCTTCGCGTGACCTACATTTATAACATTATATGAAGACGTGGTTGTAATTCGCCTTTGATTATTTCGCGTACGAGTCTACGTGTACGCGCGAGCTCATTGAAAGTGAAAAGGTGCCGTCGACGTCTTGCATTTTCAACGACGAGCAACTTTATTGCAAACTTCTCTTCCGACTGTTCGCACGGTTAAATACGATGTTCATGTACTGAGGGAATTGTTGTGTATTATAAACATGAATTTCGTGTTAATATTGTGCGAGGAAAAATTGGAATAAGCTAACTATGCGGGTTAATATAATCTGTACAAATGTGTTTTAATAATAAGTAGCTCTACTTTACCGACAGTAGTTTTGCTTTATCGACGAATTTATTTCTTCTCTTGCGTAGATTTAGCGATAATAAGATATAATTAGAAAAATAAAGGAAAAATGTGTAATTTAATGTGTAATTTAAATTTCAAGGTGCAAATATCAGAAACAAAAATATGCACATGATTTTACGCTAAATTTTAAGAATTATTATTTTTTCATAAAAAAACATTCGTTCTGATATTTGCACTTTGAACTTTTTTTCATTTAATTCTTGACACATATGGCTGCCATCTCCATACATACGTAATTTGATATTGTAAAATACTTATTTATTAATAAATAAAAATCATTCGACTAAAATCTAAAATAAAATATTACTTAAATTTAAAATGAATTATATCAGAGTTACTTCAACTAACATGAATGAAACATTAAATTACACAAAGTATGTTGCAAATGGACTGAATGATTTTAATCTAATTATTTATTCGTAATTCAATAAATTGTTGCGGTATGAGTTAAAATGGATTATGTATATTTTATTTGTCAATAATATCGTCTAAAAAAACGTTGAAATCAGTTTTCAAATTATCGACTTCAAAGTTTCCTAAAAATATTCTTTTATATAAATTGTTTCATTCACTTTTCTCATTATAATTTCTATTATTTTTTTTTCTTTTTTCATTTCTTTTTTTTTGTCTCAAAGTATTGTGTCTGCTCAAGAATTGCAAAATTTAATTTGAAAAAACTGATAGTCGTCGGCAAAGAAACGTTGGTATTCTCAAGTTTGTTTGAATGAATGATGAAAATAAAATTATGGAGTAAATTTTAACCGACCGCGTGGGACTATTTACTGGAAATAAATCGTCATCTTGAAGCTACGTTTTAAACACGATAAAAAATTATACGCAACGTTGATGTTATAAACAATTTTCCGGATAAATTAATTTCCGCCGCTGGTATACTTTTTTTGTCGTGCCATCGAATACTTAATTAATAAACGTTGAGTTGTTTAAACGCATTCGTGACATTTGATGACTAAATGAAGTGCAACGTTTTACTGTCAAACGCTGGATTGTCAGTTACAATTTCGTCGATGATAAATGTACTAATTTCAATGAACCGTGATAATGAACTCTTGTGAGCAAAATATACACACATCGAATTGATAATGCAAAAAAGAGAATCAAAGTCCATTCGTTTTACGGATTTGATAGCACTAGAAATGAAATTAGTGTTATTCATTTTTTAATTAAACGGTACAAATTAATCAGTAAATAAATATGTGAATCAATTGCCGCGAACAATGAAACTTGTGAAGATGTATTAAGTTTTAAAATCAAACCTGTATAATTATGTAATTTTATACATAAATTATAATAATGTAAGTTAAAAATTAATTAACCAATCAATAATTATATTGCGTGGCATCTGACATTTATTAAAAACAAAAAAAATGGAATATTGCCAAATTTAATGGAACAACAGTTAATTTATTCAATAACAAAAGCTCATTTAATAAATCGTAAAATCATAATTCTCAGAAGCGAAATAACTTTGTATACAAAATTGCCAACGTTTATCAGTAAACGAATACAATTACACAGAAAATATTAATATCGTCGAACAAAAATATTTATTGATCAATTAATATTTACTGATTCGTTTCAGTGAAACTAATCGATTAAAAATGTTAATATTTACTGCAGAAAATCGTGTTCAAATCAATGTTTCGTTTACCAATAAACGAGAAAAACTTCGAGCATTTAAATAATCATATACATGCGTTTGCCAACGGTCGTAAAATCCGTCTTTGTGTAATCTAAAGAAAAAAAAGGTAGAATGTTTACTAAGAAGCAAAACTTGGCAAAAGGTCCAACTGTTAGTAGCAACAAATGTCCCGCGGTTTTACATAAATCACCCCACGTTCAAATTCCTCTGATCTTTCTCGCCGTTTCGTTTCCGAATCGACGCGTTTTTTGCATTTTAACGAATAAAATGGAGGGAGCACGGTTTCCGTTCGCACGAGCGCATCGGGTGTGGCGGGTTTCGACGACAAAGGTAGCAATCGTGGCAAAGTTGTTCAACCGACAAAGACGACTTGATAAAAATTCATCGAATACGTGCCGGCAGGCCAACATCATATCCTCTTTATACTGACCTATTTACCCGAAATCGCGCCAGTCCTCTTTTCCTTTTCCGTATATGTACTTTCGTGTTTACGCGCTGATAAAACGATCGTTTTGGACAAAAGTAATGCATTCACGGCAAGATGATTCCGTTTGTCGCAACGAAAAACTACTGTAAAAGTTCTTCATCAAAATTAATCCTCTTTAAATAAGAATCCGTTTCTTTATTTTATTCGATATTTACAATTTAAGGTACTAAAAAATACGTGATAGTCGTAAAACTTTCGTAAAACATTCGTAAAAGTTGCGACATACGTTGTTAAACATAAGACGTACAACTTACGTTGGACATCGTAAAACTTACGAATATTTCATAGTTACGAAAGCGATCATTTATTGCAAATCCATATTTAAAATATGGATTAAATTTGTATGGAAATTGATTCCAGTTGTAAACTTTTTATTTGACACAAACAAATTATTTCTAAGTTGACGTACAGGGAAAAACTTGAAAACTACTGATTCGTTTTAAGCACACGACTGCGAGTACGTCGAATCGGACAGAAAATTGTAATCTTTAAAAATAAACAAGGATGAAGAACTGGAATTTTTCATTTCATTTCTTCTTGTTTATCTTTAGAGATTACGATTTTCTATCCTATTCGACACTATTCAGTCGTTTTCAAGTTTAACTGTGTAGATTTACCGAATGAAATTTAAAATCAAAAGCGATGCAATTCTTTTTAACTCACTTCTTTGCAATGCTTCCTTGAAATTAATGCAAACACATGCCCATTTTACCAGCACAGATTTTTTAACTAAGAAAGCTTATTAATGTTATCGGATGAGACTTTTCGAGTCAGGTAGATTACTTGTTTGCGATGGACATCATAACGATACCCGACAAATGCGGCGTGCCGATCGAATGCATGCGCCATGAGTACCATTGGCATTCTAATTTCGGGCATGCGGGGTAATGAACGTCCGAGAACAACACGGTACAATTTCGACTGGGAACTTGTCCAATCGTCGAGACCAATAGATATCAGTTTCGCACGATTGCTGGCATACTCGTCTTGAATACTATCTGATGTGTACATTTTAAAGACGTCGAAAGAAGGTCGAAATTTTGGTGTAGCGACTATTACGTTTCTTTAAATGTTTACAGTGTTTTTATTTTATGACGGTAATAAGAACGTTTTTTTTTTTTTCAATTTCGTGAAAGACCCTGTCCAGGTTGTGAGCAGATTTACTGATCCACGCAAAATGGTTCATTTACTGGCTAGATGATGATGAATTGAAAATTACTATTGTTTGTTAACTCATCAACAGATAACTAGAATTTCGTGAAAGACGATTCAGCAGTTAATATCTTTTAACAAATGCAGGGGGAAAAATGTTATATAACTCCAACATAACTTACTTCGGAGTTATCCGTATTAATGTAAATTTAACATTTGTTTGGGCAACTCTAAAATCAGTTATGTAGGAGTTACATAACATTGTTCTCCATGTGGTAATAGTTTATACGGCGTCGAAAATTGAATTCATCTAATTGATAATTTCGGAAACATCTATGTTTTATTAGGGTAAATCAGTAAAAATAACTAAATATATGAAAAGTTTTGTGCTTTTTATTGCTATTACTAATATTTTATAAAACATATTGTTTATTTTACAATCCATTTACTTTTAAAAATAAAAGTGAATAAATTTATATTAACATTTTCGCGCAGAGGCAGAAAATGAGTTCTGATTTTATTAATTTTACATACAAAAGAATTTTTTCTTCTTTTTTTTTCATAGAATTTTGTTTTTAAGATATTTTACAATTTTCAATTATAATTACCTTTATGTGAAAAATGCTGAGTTTTGGGGATATTGGCGAACACTTTTGCAATCACCTTAACAGTTCATTCTTATCTACGTAATACAGGCAACAAATGGGAGATGCGAGTAAAACGAGGATTGGATTGAGACAAATTTGGGATATGGCTTTGAATCCGTCAACAAATATCGTCGCGAATATTCGTCATGTAGTCGCGTTTGCCTTAATGCAGATTGTGCCAAGGATCTTACGTGAAATAGCAAGATTACAACGGATGTGCGGATTATCCGACGATCAAATATCCAACATGCATCAAAGGTCGATATAATGAAATGAAGTCTAAAAAGTATAAGTTGAATGTGAGGTCAAATATACTTCAATGCTGGAAAATAACCATCAGTTAAAAATTGGACTTCCCAATAACAACATGCATAATAGTATATTATGTCACAAGGGAGGAAAGTTGATTATTGTCGCAGAAGCTAATATTTCGAAAGTAATATACTTTGGAAAATAATCCTGACCTGCCCTAAGGTGAAAAGTTACATCTCCTTACTGGGGTAAAAAATGATGTCGTAAATTGAATCTAAGAACGAAAAGATTTTTCGTTTGACGAGCAACAATAAATAAACATAACCGAATTTGAAAAATAGTGCTGATCGTATAAATGTTGTGAAGAACATGTCGCATCCACTGCAATTTTCGAATTTCAACAATACACTCACTTAGATAATTCTTAACCAGCTTTCTAAAAGTAGGACAATGATTTTTCTCAGAACGATGTAAACATTCTAAAACGCACGAGATTGTTTTGACAAGAAACGGAGAACAAAGCATCGACGTACAATAAAACAAAAGTGCTCGCGAATCAATGCAACATCGTAATTTCGATATTATGACAATTGATCGGAGCTTTGATTGGCCGGACAAACTCGTAGTAAAACATTGTGATTTTCGGTGTTGGAAATTTAATAATTAATAATTCAAGCGAATGGTTCATTCGGCCATGAAATAATGTTTGCAATATGCGATGCCGTTCGCATTCACAACGCGGGATCAGATCATGCGGGAAACCTAACGGTCTCGATAAATTAACGAAAACCTCGGTTATGACTTGCGAAGAATTTCATATAAAAAAATCGTTACGTCACTCGTGACGAAAATATTTGTCATCATAAAATCAAGTATTTTCTCGTTACAAACGTAATCGAGGTTGTCCAAACAAATCCGGTTGAGTAAACGCGTGTTATTTGATCGAAACCAAAACAACACTTTTTAAAAAAATGGTTGCAATTTAAATAAATTGCTTGTGATATTCATCACGACGCGAATTCATTTTTGAGAAGAAAAAAATATAAACACTTACATAAAACACCGATCCAGCAATGCCGCAATTTTTCCGCACTTTCGCGTTGTATTTCAAATGAAATCCCTATCGATGCTTCCCGCTGTCTTCGGTATATAACCACCGATAGATACCGTTTTCCATACATTTTAATTTTTTTTTTTTTTCATCATAAAATGGAAATAGATCTACTTTTGTAATGCAATCTTTCGAATTAAAACCGAAACAGGAAAAAAAAGAGGGAAAATATGATTACATGAAATATTGGAAAATTAAATGTAAAGAGAAATTTCGAACTTGTATTTAGACTTTACGACGTTAAAACTACTTTAAACTTCCAATGTAATTTTAACTTAAGAACTGGAAATGGATATATAAATAATGCATTTGTTATATTCAAATTAAAAGTTACTCAAACAGTTGTCATTTAATATTTTCACATTTAGTTTCATTCATAATTCAATTACATTCACTTAATGCCGTAGTAAATAATACCTTTAGTGGTTTTATAATGCCCAAAAATGAACGAATTAAAGTTTTTTTTTAAATTAATCTTTTTGAATGAAACTTTATTGAACCGTCTCGGTAAGAGCTTAACGTGAATTTTTAAAAATTGATAAATTAAGTGAAATCAGATGAAGATTACGTCGAACATTCTGATCACGTTGTATCAAAATCTAACACTTGTCGACAGATTTTCTGATCTTTTCCGTCGGGAAGTAATGCGATTTTGATCAAATTAGGTATTTATTTCTAAATAAAGTTAAAAGACGTAAAGTTAATTGTATTAAAAAAAAAAAAAAATTATATTGAATTAATTTTGTAATTGAAAAATTGAAAACAAATATTTAACTAAAACGAGGTCACCGATATTTCAACAATTGACACTGCTTTAAATTTCCTATGAGGTATTGAAAAGATAATTAATAGCAAAGATGTTATGAGATCTACATAAAAGAAAAAAAAGTTAATCACTGAAAACATGAAGTTTTTGTCAGTGATATATTTTAATCCGAATTAACAGTTTTATTTCATAAGGCCAATGCTCCAAATTTAAATCGAATTTTAATCGCAACTTTAATCCTGGTTAAAACGGTATAAGACAAGTTTCCTCGTTTGAGCCGAGATAATGCTGTTTAGTATAATTCTTATCTCCCATTAATTTATTAATTATAAAAATCGAAGACTTTCGCTTCCTTTTACCGAAGTCAAAAAAAAATTAATAAGTTTTTAAGAAGAGAAAATCCTGCAAGTACACGAAGCTCAAGACATTTTAATTCTTATTCTATATAAAAGAACATGATTCGCAAAACATTATTATCACGGTACCATTATTTATTTTAAATTAACAATCATACAAATTACAATTAACAATCATACAAATACATACAAATTATAACTTGGTATAATACGATAATATCTTTTATTTAAACTTTAATTTCTTTTTAGTTCTAATAAGCTTTATTCCGGAGGCCAATACATCTTATTGCCGAGTTTTTATGCGTGATCGTTTATCCGTAAACAATAGAAAAAAAAGTTGTTCGAAAGTAAAGTAAGAAAAGGGACAACTTAGCAGTCGAGTTGGCAAAAAAAATTCGTCCATTATACACGACTTTGTCGCGCAAATTTTCAGGATTCATATTCAGACGATAACGATGACGTCTCGACTTAAAGATATTTCATGACTTTTCATTAAACAACGCAGCGGAAATAAATTGGGAGAGGGAAGGGGGGTCAAGCGACCGCGAAGCGAAGAACAAAGCCGAAAAACTTGGGAAATTTTTTCCCGCGAACTTTTATGCGCGCGTTGGTTTCCCGGCGGTGTACGTAAAATTTGCCAGTTGAATGAAACACTTGAACGAAATGAAAAGATACAGTGCAGCGTTCGACGTTAACGCGCCATAATACAAACTTCTTTAATTTTGAGGTTGCGCGATTAGGTAAAGTATCAAATTGGCTTGTTCGAAATTCGTATGCAAATTCGCGCGATGAAAATTGAATAAAGAGGCAAGAAATCAGCAGCAGGCATCGTAAAATAAGAAATAATTAAAACCATGTTATTTATGATTTACTGGTTTGTTAAATAAAAGAAAAAAGTACTGTGGTCGGGATTTCCGAATTGTTTTATATTTATAACATGAAAAACAATTTCAATCTTATCGTAACGAGTTATGAAACGGGAGCAAAATAAAATTGCAGTTTTCGCCGGTTCAATTGATTTTACGAGTTTCCAATTTACGAGCAAGATAACACGAAACAATGATTTCAATGTGGAAAAATGTGTCCAAACATAAGCGGTTTGCCGAAAGAATAAACAGAACGTTTGTAAACAGAAAATTATCCCGAAAGGATAATTCGCGTTTCGGTGTGCCTTATCGACTTCTGGCGTTTGCTTTTTCATTGAATCAACGTCGTTATTTTGGTGCTCGCGTGCGATTGGTTTATACGCACCAATTAAAAATACAATGCATTACTAATATCAAGTCATCAATACGGCAAATCACGGTTATAATTGAATGCCATTACAGTGAAATTAAACGTTAATGAAATTGCGCTTTGTCGATCCTAAAACCGGCAATCGTGTCTTTGGTAATCACTGAACAAAAAACCGATCGATTGTTTTTGTTAGGTAATTTCGTTCTAACAACACAACGGCATTACCGTGTTGTATTCGACAAAAATTGCTTGGCCATTTTCACCGGCGCTGTTCGCGAACCTGTTTATTAGTATCACCGTTGTCGCACCGTACTCGCAATTACTACTGGTATTTCAATTAGCGTAATACAGACTGCAACTACTTAGTTTTTTTGCTTGGAATTTTTAGTTCGAAAGCATTTTTTCAAATAAATTAAATGAGCTACTTGAATTCTGCTGTCAGTAACATTTTACGCGAAAATTATGGGACAATAGAATGATGTATCAACATGCATCAACAAGTAAATGTACTGTTTGAAAATACGGAGTAAATTCTGAAACACCGAAGCGAAAAATTTACATGTTTTGGAATGAAAGTAAGATAAATACTTGATAAATGAAAATAAAAAAAAATATGCTCTTTTATTTCGAGTAATTTTATATTTAATATAACAATACATTTACTAAGTAATGAATTATTATTTGCAAAATGAAACACTTATTTTCATGCAAATGTAACCAGTGATATAGCCAATTCTCATCTATGAGGTTGCTGTATATATACCGTGTCATAAAATCTAGATCTGATGGAGGAAAATGGGTGTTATCACATATGAAGGAAAATGTTATGCAATTGCCAAACAATTTAAGAGTTATTCAAACAGTATTGAATTCACATAATTTGGGATAACTTTACATAAGTTATATTGAAGCAACGTAACGATTATCTCCGTGGACAACTAATTCTTCTTTATGTGAAATTATTATAATATTAATTATACATTATTCTATAATATCAAATATTAAATAATTATTATTTTTTGATTACGAATTAAAATTTTTCTATTATTATTTGGGTTATATTTGTTGAAAAACAAAAAAAAAATGATATTTTTTGTACTTGCAACAATAAACAAATCTAATCATAATTTAGTTGAAATTCTGATTTTTCTAAATGAAATATTCATGCTCTCGTAATAAATTTCTTGTTTGACAATAGACTTACCGTGACGACTGTATCTTCTTTACACAGATGATCTTGAAATATACCGTGTTCACCTGTAACAAAATTATGTTTGTAAAAATGAAATGTTTGAGTACTCACTTATAAATATTCTAGTAGATTATTACAAAATATTATACATTTTGATATAAAATAAAATTATTCGAATGTCATTTACAACAAGTTCACAATATTTATCACCAAATTCAAATTTAAACTAAAATTTTGCGGGAATGTATGACATTTAAATTCGGTCACTTTTCAATTCGATAAAGAAAAAAAAGAATAATTTTTTTGTGTTAATATCGTAAGTATATTATACTGAAAGAAGAAATTTTAAAATGTAGTCGAAAATTTGTTCAAGTTTGAATTCACTGAAATTTAAATGTTGCAAACTTCCTGCTCATTCAAATGACTCTAGGCGTTTCTCGTTTCTTGAAATGAGGAATTAATCATTTCGAAAATTCAACAAAATTAGCGTAACAAAATTGACAAACTGTATTTGTCAGGTTGAACAATATTTCATTATCTCAAAGCAAATTATTATGCTTGAATCGAAGTTAATTGTATGTAAATTTAACATATCGTTTTAACCAGAATTATTTTATCCATTCAATACAATCATTTTCTATAAATGCTGTGAGTGGAATCAATTATTAAATGGTGTATTAATGTACTTCATTTATAGCGAGCGCGGTCTATTCATCGTTATATCGTATTTTCATTTGTCGGAATACACATAACGTCCCACTGTTATACAACAGGTTATTTTTTAAGTATCTATGAAGAAGTTTCGTATCTAAATAATTGTAATATCGATTATATATCAATTATATAAGTATTAGTATTAATTATTTTACACATCTTGAATTAAAATAAGTTAACTATAATAAACTGAAGAACGATTTTACTTTTTTTATAAAATTAAATGTTTTATTAAAAGCTTTTGTATTAAAAAAAAAAAAAACTTTTTATTTGTTGATTCAACGAGTATTTAACTTTTCCACTTTAAACATATAACTACATTGACAATTATCCATCGATAATTTGTTGGCTTTCAGAGAGAGCGGAAATTTTAACTGTTCACAATAGAGTTTGTCAATTTCACAATCCGAATATTGCGTCGGGAAATTGTGTCGGAAAGTGAATAATTGCCAGTTTTTTCGGCAGAAGAAAAACGCCGAAACATAAAGCTTCGCTGATGCAATCATTTCAGGAACGACGGTTGACAATAAGAATGAAAAGATAACGTGAATAGTTATTATAACACTTTATCGAAGTTTTATTATTTCGTATCGAGTATGAGAGCGAACTAATTTCATTCTGTCAGAAGTGATTGAGAAATTCAAAAATGTCGTCTATCAATTATACTTTATTGTTTAAAAAAAAGTATTCGTCAATTATTGATATGGATATTGATAAATAAATGCAATCGAGTGAATTATTAAAGTTTTTGTATTGAAAAAAAAGATCATTTGTTGAATTACAATTGTCAATCAACTGTCTTTGATTAAAGTTTCAAACAAAAAAAATTTAATTAAAAAAATAGAAAAAACATTTAATACTTTTAAAAAATATGTCCATAAAATTTTGTAGTTAATTTTTTGTAGAAACATAAATCATTTTTGTACTTTGATTGTTCATACTGAAAACTGTTCTTTGGTATAATTTGACTTTTCCAAATAAAGCAATTTTTACATAACACTTCTAGTAAAAACGACATATTAATGATGACATAAATTTAAAGCAAAGTAGCAAACTCGTTATTGGTAGTAATGAAATTAAAATGCAAATCTGTATTGAAAGGCGAATTTGAGAGATGAAATCTTTCCAATGTACGTACCGCATGAATCGATTTAATTCAGTCAAACGGAAATGGATATGTTATGCTCTATATATAATGAATTGATTTCTATTTTTTGACAAAATATAACCTACTTCATGAATCCGAGCGGCTTTTATAAGGTTAAAACTGTTTCTCGTGAACTGCACAATGGGTGAGTCGAGCTCGGTACACAAAGCAAAATGTAGAAAAACAGGTACAATGGTGTAAGAGGCATTGATGCTTGCTAGTTTTGCGACGCTGCGATGTAACATCCTAATGCAAGTTATTCAACATGAACGCTATATCGGTGCGGATTTAAACATCGTTAACGATGATCGTCGCATTTGAGTGTACTTCTCAGTTGCGAAAATTTTTTGAGTTCGTATATTATTAAATTGGAAATTATTTCATGAATAACTAAAGTATTTTATAATTAACTATCTCTTGATAAAAAATTATCAATTTTTAATATTATGTTGTTCATTCTTTTTTTACGAGTTCATATTTTCAAAGAAATATAAATAAATTTGTATAATTAAATTCTTGATGAAAATTGTTTTTTGAAAAAGGGAAATCGCAATTGGAAAGTAACATTTTAAAATTGTTTTAGTGATTTTAAAATAGTTAATAAAATTATTTTCACGTCTTTCAAATATAATAACCGTGGTAGATGAATATTTAACGCTCAAAGGGAACATTAATCACTTTAATTAATTTTTTCGCGCACACAAACGGCGCATAAAACCGAGTAATTTATTCATGAAAGATCAGCTGACAATAACGTCGTGTTTTAATTCCAACAAATTATTTTGTTTTATATTCCATTGCATTTGTTCAACGTCGACAGTTTTAATAGAGCGGAAAGAGTAAATGAAACGTATGTACGTTCGTACGCCTGTTTAATTATCATTGGAAAGTGTTATTCGTTACAAACTAATTATTGTTCATGTTAATGAATGTGCGCAAATGAGCGCGTAGTATTTTGTACAGTAAAAGGTTATGACAGAATGCTAAAAACAAAAAAGATTTGGTCGACTCGATCAAACTGTTGAGTTAATATTGGATCAAGTAATTTTTTTTTAATTTCTATCTGGTAAAAAAAATCAATAATAATCAATAAATATAAATAATCAATATAAATCAATGTAATCGTAATCAATATAAATTATAATTATAACTAAATAAGTGTTTAGATATTTTCAGTATTTGAAAATTAATATATCATTACAGGACATATTGATTTTTGAAAACTGAACATATTTGTTCCAAATAAAATGCGAGTAAAAAGAAAAAACTGATTTTTAATCAAATTTGTTGTAGGAGGAAAACAGGGGGATGAAGAAGGCGAACGAACTCTGTTATTAATGATCGTTCTGAAGGGAAAGTGATCGTTTTGCCGTTGCCCGAGAAAGTCGAATCGCGTGGCAAAATGAATAGTGGCAAGATTGTCGACTTTAAAAATTGAAATCGCAAAAATGCACCGTGCATTTAATTTACCAGTAAACTAACCCGTCATACTTTTGCGGCCCTTAAAATGCGCGGCTTTGTAATTATTTGAATTCATAAAAGTATCTTTTTTTCCTTTGCCATGGAATAAAGAGGGCAAGCACGTGTGTGCTTTTTTTCTTTCTTTTTTTATTAACGCATATTTTATCCGACCTGTGGATTTATGGGCGCAAAACATTTTTGCACACGCATTTTAATTATTCTCTTAATTACACGTACTCGACGAAATTAAAATCCACTACCCTTTGCGCAAATAACTTTTCGCCTGCGGTAATTGCCGTGTCAATCAATGCGTTCATTCGTTGCAAAAGCTTCAATTATTTCTCTAATTTTATAATCAAACTCGACCGAAGCGATTTAATTCGCCTAATCGAATCAATGGCTTCCTTCGACGTCGTTATTAGAAATAAAATTTTCAAAGCGCAGTTTTCAAAAAACGTGTGAGTTATTCATAATTTTTGTGGAATTCATTTATTGGATGTGTAGCATTTAAATTGATTAATATTGTCATCAATTTATTCAATTTCTCGGTTACGGTACGCACAAATTTTTCCCAGTCGGCTCAATTTCGACAGTAGTTTGAATTAAATAGATTAATTAATAAATGATTAACACGGACTAAACGGCATAAAGTAGAAGATTGCGTTAAGTTGCAAGTGCAGGTAGCGACTCTTGGATTCGCTCGCGAAAATTTAATTATTTCTTTAACTTTATAATCAAACTTTTCCGACGAAATTCATTCGTCTGAACGAACTGATAACATCTTTCTTAAATCTTGCTTTTAATGAGCTTCAACTGTGTCAACGGTAGATCTTTGGTTGATATTTTTTATGTGTGTATGGACATGACTTCATTGAGCCAATGAATTGTTAATAATTGTTATTAAGTAAAATGTAAAACTAATCTATTATCCAAATGTCGATAGTAAATTTATTTATCCATTTTAATTTAAATACGTCATTTATAACATTCATTTAATATTTGTTCATTTTTTGATAGATTATTAATATAACAATGTAGCGTCAATAATTTGCTAATACTTTACTCGTCAGTTTAAGATTTTATTGTAAACAAGTATAAAAAATGAACGGATAACTAGCGATTATTTGCTTTTACTAACAATTATCACGACTAGCATGATACTTAATCTTCTACAGGGATATCGACGTTAAGTGTCGTGGAATGATGATCAATGTGTACCGTGAATTTGTGTCGAGCGACGTCAATTGTCACAAGTCATAATAATTGCTAATATTTCTAATTCCAATCATGTTTAAGGCAATTTGACATCGGATTGTGCGAATAAAATATTTCTGCGCAGATACTTTTTTTCAGTTTTCATGTTATATAAATGTAGGTAATATTTTTTAGCATCATTTATCACAAAAATTATTAAATAAACAGATAAATAAACAAGTTAATAAATTAATTGATAAAACAAAAAAATAAATAACGCCTTACCGTTAAATTACTTGGTCTCAAAAGTAACTTTCTAGTATTACACTTTTTAGAATCAGTATCGTATTTTGAGACACTATTTCAAAAATATCAAATTTTTCATGTCTCTAAATGATACATTCGATTTCGTAAAGTTGTATATATTTATCTTTTATTGTCGAACCTTACGTATAACATACGTTACAATGCTCGTATTACTTAAAACTGCGCGACGCAGTAGTCAATACTATAGGCACAATAATTCATACCCCGAGGATCGTAACTCCCACTGTCAAATTCGAATAATTCAAGGTCAACAATAAATCTCGCGCCGAGCGGAATTCACCGTTGTATTGTTTTTCCGCACACCGACGAAGGACGCGATAATGTGCAACCTCGAACGTTTTTCGTTAGACAACATTTCAAATGTAATTCCCTGCCTATACGATAACGCGATGCATTATGCCATCCGCGGCGTTGCTGCCTTTCGCGTAGATATACAAAAAGCTTCATTCGCAAAAAGTTCTTTTAAAGTTCGCGGAGAACACGGAGGCATAAGCACGCCGATACAAAATTAATATCGCTAGTGAATCGCAAAAATGCATTGCTCCGATACTTTCGGCAACAATACGGTGATATTTTTCAGCGCATCTTTCTCGTTGACTGTTTCAAGTCAATTTTTTTCGATTTGAAATAAAAGTCTCTTGTTTGACGGGCGCTTTAAATCGTTCGCTGAAAAATATATCCCGCGTATCATTTGGAAATTAATTCTTTTAAATATCCTCGCGCTCGTTTTTTATGCATCATTTTGAAACACTGCAAAACCACGGAATGGTAATTTTATATCAAATGTAAAGTGTAGTTCATGACCAGAAACGAATTATAAAAGTTTAATACTCCGCAGCGCGAATCGAGAATTCATAATTTATTTTTAATCTAGAAATTAAAGCAACTTGTATGTTTAACTTTTTTAAATAATGGAGCAAGCTTTGTCCAATTAAACAACGAGGTATTTGAATTGCATCTTGTGACAATGAGAACATTAACATTTGTCCAATGAATATTTAAAATTGCGATAGATGATGATGTTATAATAAATTGGCCAACGTAATTTGCATTAATATTATTTGATTGTGAAAAATACATTTTACACAGTTCTGAAAAAAATTCGCTGCATTGTTCTTGTAATTTAAAAAATATATTGCTCGAAAAAGTTTAACTACATTCTCAACAACAGTAACAATTTTTTTTCAATTGTGCCGCCGATATAGTAATTCTTCGTTCAAAATTTATTTAGCTACATATCGAATTTCGCTTTCAGTTTGTTCGGTTGAAAACATTCTCGTGTGTTTCCCGCTTTTTAGAAAATTGCCTGTAAAAATCTGAAATAGAATTTTCGATGTAAAAAGTTTCCGCCGAATCGAATGAATGGTCTCTGTGTGTCTAAAATATGAAATCACGAAATTTTTCGCAAAATCGAAACTTTCTATCGCGCTAGTGATTTTGCTTGAACTTTACCTTCGTCGACAATTTGGCCCTCATTAGCATGTTTTCGTAATCAAGGTTTTAACGTTTAAAAGAAAACTCACTTTTTGCTCAATTTTTCTTCGCTCGCGTTATCGAGCTTTTGTAACACGCAAGGATAACGTAGCTTTGAGCAATAATGCGGACGCGGTCACGTTCAAAAAAACACGTCTCGCATAACAACAGGTAGCCAGTGGTAACATTCGAGTACAAACTGTCCATAGATTAAAGGAAATGTCCCGAAATGGAGGCTCCAGGTTGAGGGGCCGAGCTAAGTAAAATAGCGGAATTGTTGTTGAGAAATCTTTGAATCACTCCCTCTCCCGAATCGTAAAAGCGTTTCGCCAAAATCATGTTTATTATTATTGCCTGCGTGATAAATTTCTTCTACTGTTACTCCATTTTTTGCTCATTTTATTTTCACTCTCTCTTTTGTCTCCGTGTTATTCTACGGCGAAGTGTATTTAACAATTAAATAACGTTGACAAATCCCATGGAATTGTGGGTTTTTACTTATACGAAACTAAAATGATGCGGATTATCGCAACAAGATTAATTGATTCGTTTTGAAGCGTACTTCCAAAAGCCGCCAATTTTTGGGCGCCAGAATCGTAACCCCTAAATTTATGGACCACTTTAATGGAATTCCAGCGTGGACGTATCGATTCGCAGAGAGGTGTATCGATTAATTTATATTTATTTTAATAATAATTTATGGCATGGTGAAGCTTCCGAAACGAAAATAGTATCTATAAGTTATTATTAGGAACCTCCTTATGAAGGATATGCACGGGAAAATAAATCAAACACTATATTTATCATTGAGGTACGCGTTAAGTTTTCCTCGAGTTGAACTTGCGTCCGTAATAAACAGCGACCGTTGTAATTTATGTATCGAAAAAAAGTCTGTGAAAACGATCGTATGGAAATAAATACTAATATGCATTACGTATGAATGAACGGCCAATTAAAAGAAAGGTTCTAGAGCTCGCGCGAACAAATATCGTGTGCAAGAATAATGAAATGTTTATGCTTTCTTACGATTGTCTCGTGCCAAAAATCCACTCGTTAAAAGTCATTAGCACTCCGCACCTAAAATTTTTATTGCAAAATAATATCTTACAAACGTATGTTAAACGTTCTAATACTCAAACTTGTTTTAAAAGCTTTAAAAGTGTTCAAAACATTTATTGAACTTTTGTAATTCGTTTATTCTTACATTTTACAAACATTTAGACAACGTTTTTTTAACGTTTCTTAATCGTATATATATGGCTTTTAATTTAAATTAAAAGTGATGTTTTTGGGTCTAGTGGTTTTTTTGTTCCACAAAAGTTTATTGTAATCACTTTAAGACAGTCCGAGACTGATCTTTTAAAGACGTTAATTAAAACGTTACCGGACGTAATGGATGTTGACTTTTATTGGAAATGTATTAATTTCTTTGTCAATTACTGTTTATATATCGCAATGCAGTTGCAAAATTTTTAACTGATTTATCAAGTTTAGCCACTTTTTTCATGATAAATTACTTAATCTAATTTCGCAAGGTATTCGATTACAGAGTCAAAGTGTAATAAAATTTGATTGTTTAAACAGAGCGCTTTCTCGTTTGCATGCTGTCACCACTCCCCGCGATAGGTGCAGTTTTTGCGAGCTACGTAACAACAGAATTGTCGATATAAAAAATCAACTAAGTTTTTACCGAGGCAACCACATCGTTATCTCAACGAGCTTATATCTACGATTTTAATCTAAGAAGGGGCTTAAACGTACATTGAACGAAACGTTAGATATACAATTTTGATGAGCAAGTTTAAGAAACTTGGATGCATCGTATATATTTATATCGAAATGTCTTGCAGCGATCATTAAATTTTCAAGTATGCATTGAAATTTTACCCGTAATCAGATAATCGTGCGTACCACAAAAAAGAAAAAACGAGCGAGATAAAAAAGACATAATCGACTTTTGTACTGTAATTGCCAGCGATTTGAAAATAAGTTTTTATAAACACGCAAAAAAAACTTGAACGGCGAGAAAATTTTATAAAATGTTTATCAAAGCAAGCGAAACTTCATCAAAGTGGGTCATAAATTGGTATCAAAATCTTCGTTTTGATACACTTTCGTGATTTTCTTTTAAACAGTTTATCATCGTTTATTTGTTATGCAAAGTTTATTTATGATTCTAATTTAATAGCGTATTTTGCCAGTTCATAAAAAAAAAAAAAAAAAAATACTAGAGCATGTAATGAGTATAAACAAACAAATCATTTATTTAACATTACATATAACTGATTTTATAAACACGAACTAACATTTATCGCTCGGTAAACAATTATTGTTGTTAACAATTTTACGTACAAGTTTCATTAAAGCCGAGAGAGAAACAAAACAAAACAAATACTGGGACGTTGGTTGCTATATTTATACATGATCGAAAATGAAACAACTTCATTACATAGTAAATAGTGTTATTATCGTAAATGATACGACACGGGACTCCGAACGAGAAGTTATTCAGGAATATCGCACGATCAGGCAATCTTGCTGGTGATAGCTTTGCAAGACTTAATATCTCTATTCAACAAAAGATGGTAATTAAACTGATATTAATTTGGAATTAAATAATCAATTATGTCTGGCTGCAATCGCTTGGCGGAGGACCACTTTAACCATTGCCTTTCAATCGAACCTTTCCACATCAAACGACCCAAAGTAAAACGTTGAAAGACAGAGGAGTAAAAAAAAAATTGTATGAACTGTTTCCTCATTTTCTCCTTTTTACATTTTCCTATTAAATAGTGCGATTGAAGCGTGAGTGGACTTAAACAAATCGAAGTAGCGAGAAATGTTTGACATCAATAATACAATATTATTCAGAAAGTCCGTTCTGTGGGAAAAAAGGGAACGCGAAAAAAGTATAGCTGAGGGAATAAAAAAGGGGAGGAGTAGAGGTGGGTAAAAAATCATAATCATAGTGCAATCGTTGCACCGATGCAGATAACAATGTTCTTTAAAGTTCATCACACGATTGATTTGTTTCTTTCAATATCAATCATCCGCGCTCAAAATTCAGGTCACTCAAAACAACCACGGTCGGATGCAACAAAAGCTACGAGAAATTCGACCGAATTAATGTGCCAGTAAACAAACAATACCCGCGTGCCACAGCCCCTGGTCTGGCTGTTCAGTGGCCGTGGCTCACTTCGGTCTGACAGAAGGGAGAGCGTTGACAAGTGAGTGGGAAGTCATGTCAAAACGTCAAACGGAATGCATTAATAATCGCGCGGAATGCGAAACAGGGATGGACGGAAGCTGGATGCGTAAAAAAAAAAAGAAAATCAATCGACAAAGTAGATGAAAGTAAGGCGAGAAAAGAAAACAAAGTAGAGAAAGTTCGAACCGTCGTCTTCTTCGTTTCCGCTGCCAAGATCGTGATTTTCACGATCATCACGACCTCCTTTCGCGATTTTCCCTCGAGGACTGACATTTGCATGTTGCCGAAGTAAATGATTCAGTTCGGGTGTCAATTACGAGGCGAAGGGTTGATCGTAATGACGATTTGCTCGAAACGCCTAGGTGTCATCAATGTAATTAAATAATAATTGAGATGAATCGACGGCTACGACTGGATCGTGTGACCGGGTGTCGTAAGCGCCGACTATGGATCGCGAAACTCTTTCAGGACATCGCGAACGTTTACAGCGTGTAATAAAATATTTACGACGCGCATGGGAAACGAAGAGCCGAACGAGGATGTTTAATTGTGAAATGTCCCGACGTGAACAAGCGTTGTTAGTTAAACGAGGCTAATCGTTATTTTAAACGACTGATTAAGAAATTAAAAAAGCAATTGAATGAAACATCGTACAAAAGACTGATCATGGCCGATATCAACTTAATAGGATTTACGATTGGATTCGTGAGTTAAAAACAATTACATAAGGGTTGTTCTAATCTTTTTGCGATTCTCATTGGTACATTATTTAAAAAAAAAAGGGGAATAGGAAGAACAAGTAAAGAAGCGAAAAACGATTTCGATCGGAACAAATCGTTCAATCGTTGGTTTCACCTTTAGTTAATCAACTCGAAGGAAAAAAGCGAGGATCAGGGGTGGAAAGCGGCCGCGGAAGAACGTATGTCGAGCAAACAGTCGCCCCCATCCCCGGACCCCTGAAACGTGGCCCGAAAGGTCTGCTCTTAATCGCACTCCGAGCAGCGGCGTTGCCCAAGTTAAACATTGAAACCGAACAGAAATTCAGGCAAAGGTCCAAAAGAGGAAAAAGAGCCTCTACAAGTGGCGAGAAAGTCGAGGATAACGCGACCCCCCTCCACCGCGCTTTTTTACCCCCGACGAAGCCAATTATCGTTCATCGTGGTACTGGGCGGGGGCCGCGTGCACTCAGCAATTGCTTGGAAACTCGCGTCGGAAAGGAAGAATTTAAATGCCGGACATGTTAACTTTTCGAAACAGATGTGGCGCGAAAAGGAAGCCGCGCATTGGCGAGGGTGAAAAATTGTTTTTTTTTTTTTTTTTTTTTTTTTTTTTTTTTCAAGAAATTGGTTAAAGAGAAAAGTAATAAGGGAAGCAAAGTGTGGGCTGCTGGAAGATAAAAAAGTATCGGAAGAATCGAGTATGGACACCTACCCTCCTCGACCGCCCACGACAGCTTTAGTAGTGCTTTCAACGCGCTGCGTGGCTCGCGCGTTGATACAACTTTGAACAGCGGTATTTCATAATTAAAGAACGCAAGCACTCGCGCGATGGAGCGCGACAGCGCGACCGCTCCAGCACACGTACGCCCGCAACGAAAGCCGCGACGATACTGCGCCCTACTGAATGGCCCTGCGCAAATATACTGGCAACCCTCGTCGTCCCCTACCCTCCGCACCCTCGGCCGCGCACACCGGCTGCGCGCCATCGCGATCGCTGTTTTTACCACCATCCCGAGGACGTATATACGTATCTATCTCTCCTGCTCCACGAGTCACCGCAGATGCTACCCCAATAGCTTCCTACATCCAAACTCGACCCTCTGCTGTGCGCGGCGACTTATTGCGCGAGCCAAGAGGAAATTGCGCTCGCAGTGAATGGCCTTTGAAGGCTCCGCCACCTTTTTGTGATACATTTAGAAGCATTTTTGGTTGAAACAAGATTTTGGTTGCCAACCAAATTGCAGGGTTGACGGTTGGCCAAATAAATATTGGAGTGAATACCCCAATTTCGGTTAGTTTGTTTAATGGACTTACCGAATTACTAAATGAGTTTTCCATTATTTTTATTACTTATTTTTGAATCTTAACACAGGTTAAGGTAAGAGTAAGTATAGGAATTCAAGAAAATGATTTGATGACGTCAAGCTCATCCTTTTAAAAACATATTTTAGGCCGAAAATTTCTCAAAAAGTCATTTTAGAAAAATGTATACATTCGGTGGAAAGATTACCAATTTTAAAATGAATTCACTTCACTTTTTTAATAATGATACTTCAAAATTACGGTGATTCTGAAGTCAAAACTGTTATTTGATGTGTAGGTATTTCGATTTTGTATCATACTGTCGAAATATATTAAATCTAAAAGGCAATTTCATTAATATAGGTTTAATTTTTATTAAAATTTGTGATGCAAATAATCGCCTCATCGAATTATATCTTTAATAAGTTTTTTGGTTTATCTGCAGCTTTAAGTTTCTTCCTATATATTTTTTTTATTTGTTTCACATAATAAATATCTAAATTCTCGTAGCAATTTACAACCTACGCATTCAGTTACTTTTTACTGTACTCTTGAAAAACTGATGAAGCAGTACGTACATTTTAAGATTCCACTCTCCAAATATTTTAGTGAACTTTAAAATTCGGGCCAAGGTAGTTGCTTCCGATGATGTCGAATAAGCGACACTAACTGTAAAAGTATATTTTGTATGAAAGGCGCATGCGCCCGAGGCTAGAGCGATATTTTTTGTGAGAACGTAGAAGGCATTCAAGAGCGGATCTGAAAATTCGTGAAACAAAGGCACTGAAAATATAAACACGCGAAACAATGATGATGGAGCACCTTTGAAATTATTTTTCCCGATTTCACGTGTACATTGTGTTACCGAATTCACATTGATTTGGATGCTTCATTATAGATTTCACGAGGAATCAAATTACATACAAAATGTATGTAAGATAATATATTTTGTTAGAACCATTTGAAGTGAAAAGAGTGAATGTCGTTCAGGGAGTATCGAACCATTACAATTGTTGAACCAATTTCATACTGATCAAAGTTAGAAGAGCTTCCTGCGGTCACATCGATAGGTACAAATCGTTTTCCTTGTAATTGCAGTTTTCAGAGTGTCCAGTTCGAAGATTGAGAAAGAATGTTAAAGAAAGGCAATGTCGGGAAACGAACGCGGAAAAACGACCGCAAAGATTTTCCAGCGCGATCACTTTTATTGTACAATCATTTTTCCGAAACCGTACGAGTAAAAAGCTTCCGAATTATGCCGTTCGTAAAATAGTTGCAAATTCGTTTTTCAATTTTTATTACGTCGCTTCATTTTTCCACATCTCGGTGTTTCGTTCTTTCTGATTTTCTGTAACTTTGCTTCTCACAATTCATCGTGCCTTAGTTAATCTTTAATAATAAATATGAACCGGAATTGAAGTATATTACTTTTTGATGATTCCCTAATAGGATTCTTTGAAGGGACGACGTCAAGTAGAAATCATTCTCCGGCAGAATAAGTAAGAATTCATAACTAAAATGAAATCTCGAAGTACTGTGACGAGACAACTGATATTTCTATAGCTACGTAGGGAGAAATGCACGGTCGGAATACCGTAACATTGTTATTGGACCGAGTAGGGGCAAAATGCCATATGAAACCAGCTTTAATATTTAGGTTAGTATAAAATTTGAGGATAATATTTGACGCACTTTTATCATACCATGAACAATAAATTATCATTTTTGTTTAAAATTCTTATTCCTTTATTATTATTATTATTATTTTTTTTATTATCTTATAAAGAGTAAAAAAACTTAGATATTGAGTCACTTTTTATGAAGATCTACCCAAAAAATGACTATCTCAAAAGGAGTTCTTTCTGATTTCCCGTCGCAAATGTTGAAATAAACAATTGAACATTACTATTGATTATTTTTATAACTGTGTAAATGTCAATGTGTATCGTACTTTATTAATTCATATATCAACCAATTATTTATATCAAGAGTTTTGAATTTAATTAAAACAGCAGGACCTGTTGCTTGGTCAAACCGTATCGAAAATTGTCGATATAGAAAATCAGTCCATAGGCACGTTCATCAATATATTTTACAAACAATTTTAATTATCTTTTAATTTCCCCGCTCCGTCAAATTCTGGAGCACGTACAAATTAATGAAATCAGCGATCGCTAGAATATCAATTAGAGATAGATGCATTTACACGTTTATGATCCAAAATTATATTCAATTAATCTAATTGATCAGATGCTTTCTTTCCATAATTATGTAGTATAGGTCATTAATAAAACGAAATTTTATTTAATGTGCCTTATTTTATAGAAACATTATTATACTTTTGGTAACGCGGTCATAAAATGTATTTATTTGCTTTTTATATTTCTTCTTATAAAATTGTAACATATTTTATTGTTGTAGTTGAAAAAATAAATAAATAAATATTCGAATACAAATGTGGACATACAAACCAAAACTTGGTTCACACAAACACGTTATCAAAAGTCTAATAAACTTACAATACATTTTTTTATGATGATTTTTGAAGAATATTATATATTGTATAACAGTATATTGTATAACAATTATTACATATTGTATATATTGTATAACAGTGTAAAAACTATAAATTAATTATTAATTATTACTATTCTAAATTAATTATTTTCAGATTATGTCTAGCTGTTTAACTTTTTCGCTTGCTACAAACATTTGGCCGCAACACTTTATTTGAAATAACTCGACACAAAAAGCAGTAAATCTAAAGAAAGGGTCGTATAATTTACTACATATCGTCATCTTAATATCTATCGAGCGATGGAAAAGAATTAGCCGCACGTAGTGAACACGGAGGCAACGGTGTTAACAACACTTCTTTGAGTTTCACAGTATCATCTCAGCCGTGCAACGTTTCGTTCGCCTAATAGGAACTCGTGACACACGGTTCACTAAACCATAAAATAAAAACGTGTTCACACCTTTGCGGCACTCAAATAGCGAGCGACGCGATCGCGTTTTATGGTTCGAGCGTGATGAACGCTGAGATGTAAAGACGGCGGACACAAACTCGATTATCCACCGGTACCGTTCAACCGAATAAACTCATTCGATGCTTCGGTAACTCATTAAGAACGCAACACATTTACTCATTACTTGCATGGATTATTTCTACTTAAGAAAGGAGATTATGTGTAGTGTGCTGATGATTCTGTTTTCATGATTTACCGCATCACTGACAATTTTTTTTACGGTTACTTATGACTAATTTTGCAAAAATATGCTTTGAAATAATATTTCTTAACAGCCTGATAAGAAAAACGGCATTTTTCCTCCTAGGATGTTTTATTTAAAATATCATAGGTATCAGAAGATTCGAAAAGAAAGGTTTATACCGAATATGAAGTCAAGTCAAAAGTGGCCGAGAAAAATTGAAATGAAAAAATTACTATGTATTGTAAATATGGGATACACCTGCAAAATGTTCAGATTTTATTATATTCCGTAGTAAATTGTATCATATATGTTGGAAGCTAAAATTTATCTTCACAGTCAAACCTCCGAATAGTCCGATGTTTGTGTCCTCCATTTTTCATAAGTGTGTTTGAAGATGAAATGAGACACAAATAGAGATTATTCGGAGGTCCAAGTGTAATATTTTATATTATTGTGATGTCTTAGAATTTTTCAGGAACCCCACCTATGTATGTTATGAATTCTTCGTCATTTTTTTCCACGGAGGATTTGTATTTTTAACTCTATTAATGTGAAATATACTATCGCAAATTGCACTACAAATAATTCTAGCAATAACCTTCCATATTGTTTAAAATTATAATTTATACTTAATTACATTTTTATGGTTGAGCGAGGTTGACATATTATTATTTTAATGAAACAATAATTCTTCAATTAATAAACAAATTATATCAATTTCAACAATTTTAATAATCAATTTTAACAATGCTGGAATCAATTGCACACGCTCAATGATTAATTTTCAATTACGTATATTTTTTCATCGATTTTAATTTAAAATATATATATTATAATGAAAATAAAATGTAACGTTTATTTTCCCTAAGGCTATTTTCGATTTAACGCTGAAAGCACCGCCGATCAATGTTTGTTCATTGGACTTTTTTCCGAAATTAAAAAAAAGATATAAATACAATAATGGCGAAGCTAGGAAAAATCGTTCTTTTATCAACAGCGTAACTAATTTGTTTAGTAATTTGGTAAGCCGAGCAAAGAGTTACGATGAAAGTGCTAATTTATGCGAAAATTTTCGCGTCAATTGACTAACAAGACAACCGGGAGAATGAAGCGATAACACGCTTTCACGTGCCCACGAGCAGCTCTCCCGTTTTTTAGAAAGATAATTTTACGTTTCACAGCCTTTTAGAATTTTGCGCTTATAAGAGACAGGCCGTGCTCGCCACACCCTTGTTAGTCTCAGACAATTTCGTTGCGCGCTCAATCTTCCTTGTCTTTTGTTTTCTGTTCAGTTTTCTTCTGTGTCGTTTTTGTTTCATTTCTTGCAACGATTGTTCTCATTTTTGTTATTTGAACAAAAACAATTTTTTGTTAAATTCCATTGTCTTGATATGTATATATGATTATTTTTTAAAATACTATCGTTGTTTTCAAAATTAATATATAAATGAATAAACGAAAAAGAAACTCTTTTATAAAAAAGTAAGTAATTAGATTTGTCAATTTTACTCTAATTAAAACTGAATGTAAAAGTGAAGCATATCGAAGTGTTGTGATATTTTTTGTCGTATCTATTCATTTGTTTCGTGATGCGTTGTTAAATTACTTAAATTAAACATGGATTTTAAAATAAAAATGTATTAGGTATAATATATTGACGATCAATTATTTTTTAAAAGTTATTCCACATATTTTGATGCAAGTGCTAAAGAAGTTTTTTATTTGTCCTGTACAATTTACAGAACACATAAAATCATAACACATTCCATTAGTCGTAAAACGTTCCGCAAGTCCCGGTTCGCAATGAATTGATTGCATTTTATAATTTTCGCGAATCGCCAACCATTAGTTATAAGTCGCTTACACATTTGTAATACTTGTTATATAGTTACAGGATGCAATATTTCGCCATTAGTGCTGCGCTTTGCTGATGAAACTTGACGTTGATTTTCATACTGAACACGTGCGGTGATTTTATTTTACATTTAGAAATTTAAAATTGCAAATACATTTTGCTTTCTGTTTTAACTTTGACACAGAAATGGGTAGAACATTTTTTACAGTATGAAAAATTGTTTATTTAAAATGAACGGACATCAAAGTAATCATGCCGACAGTTGTGTGATCAAAATTTCGCAAATAAAGAAAATGTTTTTCTATGTGGTGATAGATTTCAATTGATTGCCACACCGATTACTGCGCAGGTTAGCGGTGTTGTATGACATTCATTATTGTCAGACGGCTTTGATTCATGACGTGTCGATTATCCGCTTGTGAAATGTTGATCATATTTTGCGAAACAGCTATTATTTCTTATGTTTCAATGGTGATAATGGTGTCCGTAACCGTGGTGACCATGGTAAGGATAACCTGTTACAATTAATCATCAAATAGTCATTGTCACGGAACAGAGACCATCGGAAACTAACATGATAATTTGGATATAACAGTAGTAATAGCGACTATGAATCGTTCATTACTCATAGTGACATTTGATAACGTGAATTAGAAAAAGTCAACGAGCTAACTATCGATTCCAATTATGTTATTTCCAACACATTATTTACTCGATTTATTTGAATACAAGAAAAATTTGACTGTGAATTAAAAAAACTTTTCAATGTTACTTTTCAATGTTCAAAAAGTAATTAAAAAATTTTGCAGTAAAGCACGATTTGTTTCAATATTGAAGCTTATTTAAGAATATTTAAAAATATTAAGAAGTATTTAAGTATTTGATGATGTGCAAAAAATTATAATACTTTGACACAGATTACGTCAACATTAACCCTTAACTGATGTTATGGATTTTAGTATCGTCATCTTATTTAAACAAACTTCAATTGTCTCTTTCTTTGTTTGTTTCTTTCCGACAGATCTGTTAGATCCATATGGTCATTTAAGGGTTAAGTCAGAAATTTGATTCTATGATTGTGCTATCATAAAATATGATAATTTTACTATGTAATTGTTTCTCTTCGCTTGTATGTTTACATGTAAAATTACATATCACACCGAGAAAAACATATTGTAAAAAATAGTACTTAACTTATTAGCCCAACAGAATCATGTCAGTGAAAATATATTAATATTGTCAAGAAATCATATTGTAGCTTATAACCTGTCACCGCAAGTAATGTCGCAACAGGTCCGGCTCACCTGAGTTATAAGTGGCGCTCTTTACAATACTGTTGTCATTAATATCGAAGCATACAGAAATTACAATATAAGATTTAATATTATTATTTGTATTATATCGATCACAATATGAAAAAAATGCAACTTGTATTGTACAATATGGTTTTCTCAATGCATCAATAGAATGATTAAGTCTACTTACCGTAAAAACCATGTCCATATCCAAAGTAAGGATAACCAAAATCGTAGCCATAACCGTAATGACCATAATGACCATGTCCCAAGTATCCAGGACGCGCCATCGCGATGGCGAAGACAGTCATAAGTAAAATAGCTGCAGTAAACTGTAAACAAAGAATAGTGTTAGGGGAAGCGATTTAAATAATAAAGTAACATGTTTAATTGAATTTTTATAAGTATAAACTTTATTGTTTAATTATTATATATTAGAGATCATTAAACATGAAAAAAAAACAAATAAAGTTAAAAAATTTTTATTTCAGAATAATGAATAATTAAAATAGTGTAAAACAGTCTATGTTGTTAATATACTTTTTTCTTACTTTATTGTTATTAGAACTACTTTTTTTAATATTGACGAGCATGCCGATGCAGAAGAATCAAAAAAGCATACGGAGAATTGATATTAAAATCCAAATGAAAAATGTAACAGTCAATAAAGGTATATAATCGAGTCTTCTTCCGGTTCTAATTTTAATACATCATATTTCACAGCCGTACAACATAATATAAATTCAGTGAATAGAAAATGCATTACACGCATAGGTACTCTTCAGCACTTTTCACGCCTATATGAACCGTTCCTTGTGCACGACCATATTTATTTATACTATCATCGTTCGGTTACTTTATTTATATCAAATCAGCGTAACAATTTTCATTCGAATATGTTTTGCTGAGAGAAAAAAAGTTTAGTTGCACAACGTCGTACCGCGGTGGTTATTTCACAATGGTAATGACGGTATTCTTGATTAAATTATACGTAATCATTTCCGCGTGGATAATATAATTAATTGACGACTTGTGGGAGAGTTCTATTCATGCCTCGAACAAGGAGTAAGACTATTTTTATTCAGTTTTTCTTTTTTTTTTTTCTTTTCGCAAAGTAGGGCACAAGAAATTAATAATTAGAGTCGCTTCATAAGCGACGCGCAGGATTAAAGCGTTTACAATACGGATCTTGAAATTGTCCAGTTCAAGTTCCTTTGAACACACGTTTATTAAATTGCTGCGCAACACGAACACACAGGCAGGGAACTTTTCTTGAAATTAAAATGACGCGGAAAAAAGGAAATATTTTATTAATTCAAATTGATCAAATGAATTCGTTTTATCAGTGTATAGTCAGTGTTTGGAACATTAATAAATGTTCCGACTGTTGGAAATCTCAATTTATCTTTTATTGATGTTAACTTTTAATATTGTCGAAGAAGTCTTTAAAAATTTTGACAAAAATCTTTTATTTTTAAATTGTATTTTTTTACTGTAAACAGAATGATATTTCCTAAAAATAATATCATTTATCAACCAGAAGGGCTTTTTAACGAGAAAATCCTGTACGAGAGAATTGTTTTGTTTTTAAATTATTTTGATTGCCATTTCAGTTTACAGTTTCTGCGTTTTTATTGTAAATGCTTCAATACTTTTTCTTTTTTTCGTAAAAAATATAATATTTGCGAATCTGATATTGCTTGAATTTCAACCAATTTTGAATGAATCAATTGAACTTTTCAAATTTCATCACGATTCCACCACGCGCTTTCAAAATTCATCGAATATTATTTATATTTAGAGGTGTGTATACAAATAGCAAAAGAAAAAGAACGAGAAAAGTCACAAGTAAACGTAAAACTTGATATCTCATCGAAATGTCATTTTCATAGCAAGAAGTTTAAAATAAGATCTTAATCTTCTTAGTTGCGTGAATTCTTTGATATTTCAATACAAGGTGACATGTAAAAATCAATCAATATTTCTCTGTTGCTTTTTACTCAAAGCATCGTTAATAAAATGAAAGGATAAAACTTGACAAGATGGATGTATGTTATATTAAAAAAAAAAAAGAAAATAAAATAAAAAAAGATTGATTAAATTATCCTAATGATTGTTAGTGAACAATCGCGAGTTGATATGATGAATCATTAATTAGCGTATGATTATTCAATAATAATCTTTTGGTTACTCGTTACTTAAATTATCTATCATTTTTTTTTTTTTTTTTCATAAACCCTTGAGTTATACTAATAAATTTTACGAAAACTATCCTTTGTATTATATGTGTAAATCTTTATCATAACAAACATCATTTCCTATCTTTTTTCTTTCAGGTTTAATAAACATATAGTAAGGAAAAGTGATTCCTAAAAGAATCAAGTCAACCTAATTTTTACAAGAATTTTTGAAATGTACCAATCTCAATTGAATCATCCTTAAAGAAACGAATTGTGTAGGAAAAGAAAATAGAAGCAGCACTTGTCTAGGTTTTGTTGTTGAAGAATACTCACGGCTTTAGAGTATGCCATGGTTTGGTTGTGGTGTCGTAGTTGTAAACTTATTAGTATGTGACACTGAATCGGCAGTGTCGGACGACGTAGACCAGGCTTCTTTTTATAAGACAGATAGTGGCGGCGCGGTCCCACCCAGGCGAATGACTTTTCCTATCTGTTTGCGCGCGTACCTTGCCGATAATAATAAGGTGCATTGTTAGCATGTTATAGAAACGGTTATGTGAGGACACGCATTGCGAAAGAAAATAATTAGACGCCACCAATCGCTCCCTTCATCACCAACGTGACGCGCGCCTCTTCCTTTTTTCCGCTAATATTGACATCGACACTGATGCTCAGTTTCGCAAATGAGTAAATTACAATTATTATCGCTTTACGTTGCGCCGCGCGACTAACCAAAGACACGAGTTTAGGCAACTTTAGGCTACGTTGGCGTCCTACTTACAGTACCGCTTAAATTACCGGCGGTTTTCATGCGATAATGATACCCCTTTGACACTCATGTCAATGCTCAAGTCAAATGACCGGTAACGTCTTTAACTGAGGCCTTCGATTCGCAGGAGTCCAGGCGGAAAATGCGATCGAACTTAAATTTGACTCTGATATGGCAATCATAATATGAACTTATGACATGTAAATAAGTGCGATGTTTGGTAAGGATAACGGTTTTGTTAGAAATATTTTGAAAATCTTTTCTTTTTACCTGAAGGCTTCACGTGGCTAGACGAGATATTACCCTTTAAGTAATTCTAAAAATTAATCTAAACCAAAATTTTATGTCGTTTATACAGTCTAATTTATTGTGTTTGTTGTCTGGGCTTATGACACTTATATTTGTAGTTAAAAGATGACTTGTTTTCTTTTTCTGTTAATTGCAACATGCCTATCGTGGTTATATCTGCCGGTAATTAAATAATGCCTACTTTACCGACATTTATCATCTGATGGTAAACTATTGACTCATCATTTCAATCTTTCAAATGCAAAAATTATTATTTAAAGTGGCATGTTTTCAAATTTCTAAAATATGTATTTTATTAAACGAAGATGTAAGACAACTTCTGAACAATCAAACAGAACTATCAAGTTTCTGAATGCGTTGAGCATTTTAGCGCTATTATTAATCCTCACCTAACACTTTTTAATCCAATTTTCTTGATGAAATGCTAATTTCACATCGCGCCAACTTATCTGTTTCCACCTCGGTTTCCACGTAATTCTTGATATTCTTTTGCGGTTTATCCGCAATAAAGTAATTTGTTTCGTGACGTCGCGAAAGCGCAGGCGGGGGGTCGCAAACTAAATTTGATTTTTCTCATTGGGCCAAGGTGTACGTTTGCATGGCGCGAAACTCATTCGATGAAACATAAATTGTTGAGACCTCTTAAACACTTTAGCTGCGTTCGTTAAATAATGAGAAATAACTTTGACCCACTTCGTAACTCTAAATAGTGAATACTTGTTGAATTATGATAAATGCGATGAACTATCACCGCTCATAATTGCGACAACAAAATAAAATTTATCGTCCTCGATGTCGACGTTCGCCGCTTCTTCGATCGATATTCACTTTATTACCGCGGAAACGCGGTATCCACGATACCGCGGAGCAATTCTAATCAAGTCTTTTTTACAGTTCCTCGACAAAAAAGACGATCCAGGGGAAGATGAATTCAAAGCTCCACGTAAATTCGCATTAGCGCCTGCTAGATGACGTATTAACATCGCGTCAAAGAAACCAACCATTTTTTACTTTATTTCGCTGACTTTAAAATCCGCTGCTGAATAAGTGTCTAAACTCCTTACAACGTGTTCCGACACATTCCTCGCATTACCGCTCGTGTTTTCGCTTCTTAGTTCTTCCTGCTCGTTCGCACACAGTCACGTTCTCTTTTCTTCTCACATGCTTCTTGTACTGTTTTATCATGAACCGAATACGCGAATATATTATAATAAATAGAGAGCTTTTCTTGTCAGAATGTACTCGTTAGAGTCTTTTCGTACAATCTTCTCACTCAATTGTCTCTTCCTCTATTATAATTCGCCTTTTTTTTCCGCCCTGCATAATTCACCCACTACATAATCTCGTGAATATTGTATTCACCCGATTGAATTATCCGAGCGTGAACGCGAGATTCATCGGAATGAGTTTTGCCTATTTTTGCGTGCGGCGAATTATTTTGCAAAGCAAACGTAACGCTGCGTCTTTCTTTCCCAACTGTTTGATAATCCAGCTCTGCCCGCCAAGTTTATGTTTGCATAACTTTGCAAATGTCTTCATTATTCGATTTTATTTCGACGAACTCGGCGCTCGACAGTTTAAAGGAAATTACGACAATAAGATTTTTTTAATATCTCTTTTTTTATTCTTTAACGCAAAATTTTATTAAACTGTTTTTCCTGATATACTTGAAAATATTTGCACATTTATCGTTTACCCGTTCGATACGGCGGAATATGAGTTCTCAAATTAAAGTCCATGAGATTCTTAACATCTGGGGGACGGTTTCCGAGCTTTTCTAAAATCGCTTGATTCGCTTTTCACGTTCGTCAGCGTTTCCTCGTCAGAACGAAAAAATCACTAACGAATTCCGGGCGAATGCTATGAATCCTGTTGCCCTTTTTGTATTATCTCTCCTCCACGACAACAAGACGTCAAAGTGTCTCAACTGGGATGTTTCGTCAAGGTAGATGAGAGCTCCGTGCGACATGATAATTGCTTTCACAGTCTAAAAATTCGCTGAATAAATTCGGAGACAACTGTGTCGTAATTTAATGAAAATATTACTCAAATTGTCCACCATTTAAATTAATCAGTTCACGTTTTACTGTGTTTTTTATTAACTTACTTTTAGTTCTCTTTACTTTTCTTAGTGAAACGAAAAATCACAGTATTGATAAATTAACAGTGTATTATTCGCTAGTAAACAATGATTAAATAATGATTAAAAGTGTATTTTTAATATACTACTAACCTATTAACATTATTGATTGCAATTGACAATTAAATCTCCGAACATGCAATCGATAATTGATTAAATAACACGTATCATGGACGGAGGTATTACTCCTACGATGATTACAATTACACTTGATAAGATCTCCATCCAACCTTACACATACCAGCGGGAAATTCCAAACCACCTCAGACTCCAGCGATGATCTGTTAAATTGAGCCAACTTGAGATTTCCCGCATTGACATTATTTTAGTCATTACTTTTGACGCTCGAGGATATTTCATCCGCAGTTCTTTATTGCTGCAAGTTTGTCAAATATACATAGGCGCGCACTTTTCGCGTCCAAATCGCTCGCTTTTATTATTGTTATTGCGTACGCACTGAAGGAAATCAAGGATTCATTGTTTACTATTCCATTATTGCTTCTGAGTTGTGTTTATACAAATGTCAATAATCTCTAAAGGTATTGCTCCAAAGCGTTTCTCTTCTTTTCAATATCTAGACAACGTGGTGCAAAAGGTTTTATGAAACGAGGATTCGATAATTAATAAAGAAATGTTCTTTGTTGCGCGTGCTTGAAATCGTATTCCGTTTGTAATAATTGGCGAATTCTTTGCTCTACGCGATTGTTCGCAAACAGGAAATGCGTCAGTAAAATGATATAATAAATAATAATTAATAAGTTTAATAATAATAACAGTAAGAACTATATTATTATAAAACTTTGCCAAAATCACAGTAAAATAGTCAATGTTTCAAAGATTGGTTTACAAAATCAAATAAAAAAATTGCAGATCACTTTTTCACAGTATTAATCCGGTGGGATTTTAATCTCACAATTCAACAATACCGACTTTTTAAAATTACAGCTTATTTATTAATTAGATTTTGATTCGTCACTAGTAGCTTCTAATATTAATTAAATAACCTTCTGCAATGAATTTTGGGTAATTTTCATTAGTGAATTCGTGGATAAAATCTTACGCGGTTTTCATACGAATTGTATATCTATAAAATTATTTTTAATTAAAATTTTTTCATTTGTTTAAATTTATATTTTACACATTGTTAGTAGATTTAGGTATGCTTTCCAAATTGAAATTCTAACGCACCGAAAATTGCATTATTCCCATCAATTGAATTATTTATGATTGATTGAACGTACAAATACGATATTAATACTGAATTTTTTTCCACCGAGCATTCATGTCGAAAGGTATTAGGTTTAAAATTTTGGTCTCGCATTTCATTAGTAACACAAAGGTTTAATAATGTGCTTGTTAAACAATGTGTACGTGGTACATTCCACATCGAAAATCAAAGTGCTTTCGACCCTTTTCAATAGAAGTTTTTTTTTTTTTTTTTTATTGTAAGTTTATTTTGTACTATAAAGTAAAAGGTTGTAAATAAAGGTTGTAAAAAATTGTAAAAGAGATAATGGTTTTTAAAAATATCACAAAAAAATTGTATAACAAAATTTAAATCAATTGTGAAATAAAAGATTTATAGTACGTAGTTTATATCAAATTTACATCAAATTTTTAAAGTAAAAAAGAAATAAAAATAGTTCAATAGCATCTACAAATGTAATTATTAAAACACAGCAGTTTTCAGTATTTACATTCTAAATAACGTTGAAAGAATGACAAATGTTCAATAACCGACGTATATAGCGCGAATTAAAATTTTCATCAATGTAAATTGACAATTTAGAGATAAAACGTCACTTCTTTCATTTTTTTCAGCTTCGTAAATACATTCTTTAAATTCAAAACTTACGAAATTTTGCAAAAGAGTAATTTAAAATGTTAAAATATTATTTAGGATAGGAGAAATCGATGAGGATTCGTGAATTTCATGAATTTTCACGCATTTTTCAATTAAAAGTTATTTTTTTCGCTTGGAAGTGCAAAAACGAAACAAGTTGAAGAAATTAAATTCCGAATGCGTTTTTATCGCAATATTTGCCGTGTCGCCTCTGTCGTGGCGATGTCGTGTCTGCGTCTCATTTTGTTTCGACTTGTTTTTGACGGCTCCGAAGCGCGCCGCGACGACGTTCCGCGAATTAATTTGCTTAATGTCGGCGTAAAGTTTGCGCGCGCAGCAAATCGCTGAGTCGAAGCGAGATAAGAATCTCAACGTTAAATCGAATATTAATTAACATTAATTAATAAACGACTTTCCATCGGCCGGTTAATTGAAATATGCACCGCGTTCTTTGTACCACCGATAATTACTTGAAACAATTACCATTAAACACTCGGTGAACCACAGGCCAGTAAAAAGGAAAAAAGAATTATTTAACGACGTTATTCGAGGCGTTGATAAGTAGGTCATTTGTCGCAACCCATTTTCGTTGGACAGATATTATTCATATAGTTTAATGATCTCTGGTCGAGTGGCAATCAAATTAAGATTAATTCAAAGACATTCTTGTATTGTGCATTTTAATTCGACGTCCAATGAAATTGTAAATTGTCTTTTGACTTTGAGAAAAATGAAAGTTTATGATGTTAATAAAAATATACGGAATATAATTACAGTTTCAAACGGTAGCATAGCTTCACGCGTTTCAATGAATAAAAATTCCTGGTTTCAATGAAAAACTAATCTACTTTTACTTTGGAGTCCTGATGGTAAAACAGAATATATTTCTTCCTTATCAATATGGACTTTAATGCAATTTAAGTGTATTCGAGAGAAAAAAAAAAATTACAGTTTGTTTGACAATCTGAGGACTGAAAGCCTTTTCACATGAAAGAAATGTTAAAAAAAGCATTAAAAATACTTTTAATTTATAACAGTAAAGTCTCGAAAATGAGCTTATGATAATTCGGTGACAGTATTTATTTTTTTCAATAGTAGTTTTTGTGCCAAAGTACTTTAATTTTATTCAATATTAGATACACTGTTATTTGTAGTCTAAATGTATAATGCTGCGTTATAATTTCTGATTGCAGTAATCTGTCAGGGATGCCAACGTAATTCTCCGTTCTAAGATTTTTGGAGACTTCTTGAAAACAACCAAAATCAAAATAATGTAAATAACAGTTGATTTAACAAAAGTTGAACGCAATTGCTCAAATTTGCCCAAACACCAGTATAGCTAACCATCTTAAAGATAAACAT
>JABFOV010000364.1:0-40949 GCA_022817685.1 Aradophagus sp. ZL-2020
CAAAAAAAATTAAAAATTGTAAAATATATAAAATACATATTTCTCTGATAAATAATTTTTTAATTAAAAAAAAAAAAAATTAATATTATTTAATTCAATTTTTTTTTTTAAATTTGAATAAAAATAAAAAAAAAAAAAAAAAAAAAAAAAAAAACACTATCTCCGCATCATCCATTGAATGATTTCAAAACGCGTCGATCCCGTGGGATTGATACATTCTCCCACAGCGCAACCAATTCTTTGCCAGCTCACGTTAACTTTAGAGTCTTTAGTTCATATTTGTTAAGCGAAATGTATCCCATCGAGGAAACCTCGAAGGCGTGCACGTATTCCGCGTCAGCAACTTCAGCATGCGAGGTTAAATTGAATCTACGTTTTAATCGCGTCAGATTCAACGCTTGAAACTTACGCTGGCGGACGTAACTCGCCTAACTCGATTGTCGACATTCGTTTGCGCGTCGGACGATACAAACCACGGTTCGTCGCGACAATTAGACCGCGCTTTGTTTGCGAAAAAAGGAACAGACAAGAGCCGGACGAAGAAGGACGAGGGCAAAGCAAACAGGATGAAAAACTAACTGTTACGAATCGGCGTTGAATGTTTGATGTCGGCTTATGAATGATAGTGAGCTGCAATCGAATTTTGTATCGCGCAATCCGCAGGCCGGGGCGAAGCGCCGCGTTAAAAATGCACGCCCGCAGATGGAATAAGGAACGAAAGGATAAGAGGAAAATCGCAGGAAGAATGGAAATACTGGCGAAAACAAATGGGATTGGTGGTGCGTGGATAGGGCAGAAGGGTAAGAGGGCGCAAAACGATTACGGTCGAAGCGCCCCCTCGCGCCCAGCGAAACAACGAAACTGAAAGAATAATAGTAAAGAGAAGGGTTAGGAGGTGGGGGAAAGGCCGATTAAAGCGCCACGGTCACGCGCAAGATTGTACTACTCGTGAGAACGAATCGTAGAAGCATCCGATTACTTTAATCCGATATCCAATTTCCTGGCCTTGACGAATTTTGTTACTGCTCAGAGATTACTTATGACTGCATGAGATAGCGCGCGTGAAATTTTCGCCAATAGTGGAAGCACAGTTGATTTTAAAATTGTCCTTTCTGCTGTTGCTTTACTTTTTTTTATGTTACTTCGGTAAACTAAGCCTTTTTTAGCCTTAAGTAATATACAGTCTCACTTGGAGAAAAATAAAACTACTAAAATATTTCATTTCCTATCAGTCATATATATTTACTAATACGATATTGATTCAATATTTTCAAATATTAGATTAAATAATATTTGAGTAAAAAATAAACATATTTGGAACTTTTTGGATATTTCGGGGTCAATTTAATGTTAATGCTGTCCTATTCACGTTTTTACTGTGAATATATAATAATAAGTTCATAAACTGTCGCGGATTTTATCAATAAGGCAGTATCGTCACGTGAACGATAGTAAACAAAGTAATGTTTAATAAGTTTTTTCTCTCTTTGTGTAAATTTTTGCATTCCCAACAAATCCTGCCACAAGCGTATTTTTTTTAACAGTTTTTACGGATAAAAAATACTTAGGTTACAGCAGTTTTGTTGCGAGCTTCGAAAATGGTTTATATGTGATTCAGTGGGCAATATGTAAACGTGTACCAAAATCTTTATGTCGTTTATTCATGATTAATGCAGTTTTTCGTGCCTTTGTGACGTCCTTCGTTATTGAGCGCAATGAAATGTGAGCTTGAAATGGACGGCGGAGATAGATTGATTGCGAAACAAAAGAATTTACGATAAAAAAATCAACCGTATAAAGATAATTTAATAGTTAATTCACTTAATTTTTTTAATCAGTTTCACCACGCATTGCATTAAAGCTCAACGTTTGTTCATCAAATATAGCGATACTCTGGCATAAAGTTATCATTTGAAACGTACATTCTAAAGCACAAAAATGCATTACGGACGGTACCTGAGCTTGATATAAATGTACCCCACATTTGTATCGTCATTATTTATATGCCACGTAACCGTCTAAAATATATAAGGATTTTATATTTGACGTATTTATAATTCATAGAAAATTCATGCATGGGCTATAAACAAAGCACACATTTGCGCCAAGCATTCTGTTGTTTATCTTGATTCTCGTCAAATTAATAAATAATGAGACAGTCGTTTTCAACGTTCTTTCCATAAATCTTAAAATAATTCGATAAGAGTCTTAAATATTTATTTTACACGATTCAGAAGATGTTTTATCACAGTTAATACAATATTATATTTATTAATTAATTGAAGAATATTCCAATTACATTGAGTTTTTCATGACAAAAGTACCTATTTCCAAGTGTATAAACGAGTCGTTGTTGAAAGTAAATGACAAATCTTGCGTTTGTCAAAAAGCCAAAGCAATATACTTCAATTCTATGCGATCCGTTGTCGCGAGTCGCGAGGCGGATTCAAGTTCAGTCTGTAAAAAGAGGCAAGTTCGGGGACAAATAGATTCGACTGCGCAGTCCCCGGTAAATTGAATTTCGGAATTCAATACGGTAACGTCGGGCAAAGGCGCGGGCGGTAACGTAAAAACAACGCGGGGAAAAGACAGATGCCGTATGATAATCTCGGTTGCACGGCAGCGACTCTCTAAATCTCCGTAGGAATTCTTTCCGAGTTAGGAAGATATATTTTCATTGGAGCGTCATTCCCGTTATCCCTCTGCGCGGCCGCACCATTCGTGTCGCGCGCGTCCGCATGGAAATTGCGTTATATAATATTCAGGGCGCCCGTCGGAATTACGTTTCCGCATGCGGCAACCACGCGCTCCCGCCTCTAAATGCGAGCGCTGCGTTCGCCAGCGCGCCAAACTTATGCCGTATGCATAGCCCCGGCGTGCCAGGTGCGATTATTGCGTGGCATTTGAATTTCCCGCGGGTTTCGACAATCGGTCACCCAAGATTGCCGCCGAATTTTAATTGCCGCAATAATCTTTACCCGCCAGCGCTCGTCAATTTTTCTTCCTTTTTCCCCCTGCGTTTTTTCCTTTCTCTCCCGTACGCTCAAATTCAATCCGCCGTTGTTGCCGTTGTTTCGACTTTTCCGCCAACCGCGAGGCTCCGTCCTGAAATCCAATTCCAGGCGCAAAGCCGCGCTCGATTGTCCGTAATTATTATGAAAATTGAAGTTGAATCCCGGTTATTTCGATTAGTTTCACACCTCCCGCTCCACCCCGATCCCGTCCCGTCCTCGCTCTCATTTGCATTTTCGTAAACATTCGCGGGAAGCTTTTTGTAGATTAGGTATTAATTGATTGTTGATAACAAGACAAAAGTTGTTTATCGTAAGGTGGTAGAATAAATTTTGATGAATTTCTGTAAAATGAATTTGTTTATTTAAGATCAATGTATATTTTGTACAGTAGAAAAAGATATATTTCATATAAAAATATTATTAAACTAATTATCGTACAGAATTTATCGCACAATTGAAGATTTCCATTTTTTATCCACGACCTTGCAATTTCGAGAAATTTGTATTTTAATATAACTTTTCTCAAACGTTTGTAAAGTATCTTATTTTTTATTTTACAAACAAACATTATTTACCTTATGTTGTATTTAAACATGCGAAACCATCGTGTCATTTATAATGGATGCGATGACCGAAAGGGATACCAAATTACGAATATGTAAAGCTGAATCGCGGCATCTGAATTTCATAAAACGGCCATTGTTCCAATTGATGAATATTTTGATCATTCATACCGCCAGGCACGAAAACAATGTACCACTTTGTGAAAGAATGGGAATCCGAAAAATAAAGTTCATTGGTTTCTCGATCGGTTAATAATGGCGCCTGTATCTGATATCTTTGTTATTGATAACGCTAAACAATTCATTGCGTTCAAGAAATAATTGATTACTAAAATCAATTGCTGGAGTATCTTTTATTCAATTCAGCGAATTCAAGTTATTTTTGAAGATGATAATTTAGCTCATTTTTCGCGAAACTGATTTTTAATTATATTCTTTTACGTTTAATAAAACACGATTTTGAAATAGAATTTAAAGAACCTAAGAATGATTTAGTCTAATTAACGTACTTTAATATCTTCTTATCGAGAAGACAACTCAAATTTCATATGCATTTTTTAGTAACTTAAATATTAACTTCAAAATTCTTCAGGAAAGTAGAAGGTAATAAAGTTTGTTTATTATTTCACCACAATTCAAAAGAAAACGAAATGTTCAATCTTTTTTATTCATATCAATCAATCGCTATAATACAAAACGAAATTGGTTTTCAAGATAACATATCAATTATTCAACAAAACCGCAAATGTTTAAGCACGGAAAAACGATTGAAAACCCGTCGAAATTGAATACGAACCAGTCGTTTTTTCCCTTTTTTATTTATTGTTTTTTTAATCGTTGGAGAAACATGTGACTTAAATCAAAACGATACATTTTTTGTTGAAACCTTTTTACTACTTATAAGATAATATTTCTAATGAGAACAAAAAACAAAGAAAATGTTAATGAACAGTTTTAATAATCGGCAAATGTGTATAATTGGTCAATATTTTATGATTCATAATGGAATTATGTACGTAGAGGGAAAATGATTTAGAAGATAACATTTATTGTCACCATTAAATTTCGCTAAGTTTTTAAATTGAATATTTATATGATTATTAAATAAATCTTAGTAAGACTTTTACAAACTACTACTTTTGAAACAAATTAGAATATAATACAAGTTGTACGGATAAAATACAATCTTTCTAAATACATGTCCATCGACAATTGCAACACGTGATGTCTAAAGTGTTGAGAGATGGAGAATAAATCAAATTGCAAATGCATTTAACACGAAGGTAAATTGCGAACTTCTTCATGAAATTGACAGGAAGGGTCGATCAATCAGCAGATTTTGTCGTCTGATCGTTCGATGCTTGTGTCGTCACTTACGAAATGTCGCTTGTGAAATTCGCCACTCTGGTTGAACGTGCAACTCAAATTGAGAGCCCCCTGAACTTCTGACGCGCTTCGTTTATTTAACTCGAAACTTAAGTCAACCATAAGTTATTCCTTTTTGATGCACATCTATTGGTACATTAATTCCTATTTCATATTTTTCATGTATATAAGGTCACGAATCCAAATACTCGAACCATGATTCTCAATTGTAAAAGGAAAACGATCTACCAAATAAACATTTACGTTTGATATTTCGAAAAAATAAATCCCTTTCAAAGATTTTACACGTCGTGAAAAATATTTTCATATAAAATGTGTATTGAGTTTTTCTTCAGAGGTATCTCCATTGGATATTTTGAAAATGACAATGTATTTCGATGTAAAATTATATATATATGATTTAAAAAAAAAAAAAAAAAAAAAGGAAGAAAAAGCATGAAAAAGTTAACGAAATATTCAACGGTCTTTAATTCTCTTGTTTCGAAAATTCCGTCGGGCGTCGGAAATGCGAAACTTTCTTCGCAAGTTAGCAAATTAATTAAAACAAACAAAAATGATTCCGCGCAAATAACTTGATTGCTCTTTGGCTCGCGGCAAACCTGGTTAGGCAAATTGATTTAGCATACAAATTGAAAACAAACAAAATTTACACGGGACGTCATATAAATGTAAATACTGTATAAAAATGAGACTTGGCGTTAAAAACAAATGAAACTTTGCTGCCTGCCTATAATATTCGTGGTTATAATTATTCACGATTTCAGATTTGGCGGAAAATCCAAATCGAATTTCTTTTCTTATATTTTGCATAATAATCACGCCGGTGTTGTTAGAAAGAAAAAAAAAACAAACATATTTGTGCGAATGTATGGCATTCAATGAGTTCAACCTACATTTTCTACTTGGTAAACTTTTAGCGGTCTTAATGGGGAAAAAAATCAATACCCTTATTGCTCTGTGTTAGATTTCATGGAAAATTTCCCGTTTGTATTGTTGAATATCAATAGTAACCAATACGATATCGGTCATTTACGATTTCATATGAAAAACGTACAAATCTCTTGTTTACATACAACAATTTGTCAATGGTCATTTAACGACTTTAATTAATAATTACATTGACAAAATGGATGAATTATTAAATATAGCATACTAATTTAATTTTGATCTATTATGTATAATTTGTTATATAAAATATATATAAAATTATAAAATACATAAAATTATAAAATCATTTTGACAACATCAATTGACGAGTATAATGTTTTAATTGAATATTCTACACTGTTATATCATATTAAATAATAATATCTGGTTTAAACTGAATCTTAAAATAAGTGTGAATTACTTAAATACAGTAAATGTAAAGTAAATTTAATTTACTGTAATATTTTATACAGCAAGAAAAACGTTCATTATAAATAACTTATCTTTATTTTTAATTTATTTTGTAATTTCAATCTTGCATATATTAATTGTTAAAATACGGCTTTGGCTTCTAAAAAATTTCAAGAGTAGTACGAATTTCTCGATTTATTTATAACGAAAACTGAAGAGTCATAATTAAAAAAGTCGTTCAACGTTTCAAGCGAATAAGTTTCGAAGTAAGTGTAATGGTTCATATTTTTATCACCGTGACCTACCATGTGGAGAAGCAAAACGTAACTCAAATTTATGCCGGCACTATACTTGAAGGCGACAAGGATATTAATAATTTTTGTCCGCTTCTTCGTTTTAGTTCGATCCGTCTGGCTTAACGCGGAGATGATTTTTCATCGTGAATATTAAACCTGAAAATCGTTGTGTTTAATAAACTTAAGACAATGGAGGGTACAAATGTTGGTCAAACGTTAATCATACATGACCACGCGTAATATCTCACGAGAACATATATTCACGACAACGCGAACTTTGTGAAAATAATGAATACGTAGTTGAAATTTATTCAGTTTTCGGGTCGAAAATTATAGTTATACACAGTGTTGTGGTAGCGTTAGTCGAGCTTTTTAATTGCCGTAATTACGAATTAAAATTCTTTTTTCGTAATTTTTATGCGTCGTGCAAGTGCTCTTTTGTTGCACGTGTGCAACATTTTTCATTATGTTCTTTCTACTTTCGATTTTCCTATTTTTATTGCAAGTTACATATAATATTTCAGTAGATCAAAAGTAAAAACAAAGTTAATCGTTAATATTATTTATCACGTTTAATTTTGTGCTGTCTAGTAATGAGGTCAGTTTTCGTTTGTATTAGTAATATTTATTTATATATTTCATAATTATTCATGAATAATTATTGGAACTATTTTTGCTTCAAGACTAAATAAAGACCATCCGGTGGGAATGATAGTTATCAATTCATAGGCCTTTAACATTGCTTATTATTTATCATCTTTTAAAAAGTTTTTTAAATTTATTAATAAATAGAAAAAAAAGTATGATTAAAATAAAAATCAATTCTATCTAAATTTAATTATAATTTAGTTTAATTGATTATGATTTAAGAAATACATTTTAAATAAGGAAGCACTTAAAATAATACTTAAATCATTAAAAAATAAAACTATAATATTTTGCTAAACTGTAATTGTATTTTTGAACATTTTATTATAGATCAAGACTGAATAATATATAGATCATTTCTATACAAATACCAATTTATTTAATTTTATTAAATATTTTATTAAACAGTACATTTTTTTTCAGAGCAATATTATTATTATTAACTTTAAATGGAAAAAAATTATTTATTCATAAAAAGCATGTATAAATTTGAAAACCAATAAATCAAAAGTTGATTTTAATTTGCTTTGTTTAAGTAAAATGATTAATAAAAATAACTAAACTTTTTCTCTCATAAATTATATTAAAAAAACATTGTTTCATTACAAAGGTAATATAATATTTATAAAAAAATTGCACAACATACTCGAAACGAAACTAATTAAAACCTTTGAAGCTAAGATAACTTTTTCAACATTATTAATAACCTTCCTATGAAAAATATGCTTGTTATAGTACTGAATAATTTCATTTATCATGAAAATGTTAATGTTCACAATAGCTGCTCAACAACTTATAATAACATTTTCTCTACTTACTTACAATTCAGAAATAAGTTACATTAATAATTATAATTATCTTACTTCAATGCTGAATTTTCTGTGAATAAAAATACAAACTTAATTCAAACAAGTTTCAAATAAACGTTATTTTCAACGATGGCTTACACGTCGGATGTTCGACCTTTTGTTAACTTTTTATCATCACGTATTGATGAAGTCAGCCTGCGAATCTGACATCTACTCTTCCGAATGTCATACACAGTATGATACTAATGAAATCCATGACACTCGACCAAAGGATTTTGTAGATTTACTCACATGCTTTTAACAAAATCTGATTTGTAAAATCAACATTTATATTTTTCTGTATAAGTCAACGTTCACAAAAGTCAGCATAAGAATGTAGGTATAACTTTTGCGAATGCGCTGCTCTTTCTCGTTTGAGTGGCGAAGCAAACTCAAGGCTACGTCAATTTAGCCGAAATACGTGCGCGCGTCATTCTACGTTTCTTCGCTGCTATTTGGGAATACATGCATTTCGCAGAGGGTAAATATCAAGCGAGTACACGTGGTCGACATTATCTTTGCACGCGAGCATGCGTCTATATATATGCATATATGCATTATGATAAAAGTTTTGCATTAAACAGTCAACGCAATAAATCTGAAATATCGAACAACTCAAAATTCCGTTTAAAAAATAATTAATCAAAGGTATTTTTCACCAATTCACGCAGAAAAATATGTCGTAGATTACCAAAGTTTCTCGTAAATGAGACACATAAAGTTATGATTCACACGAATCATAATCAGATTTCCTGACCTTACTTCTTTCGACATATTTCATTCATCGTTAGACTTCACGGTTCGCAATTGGAATGAAACTTTACAATACTGCACCAGAGATTGCTCGCGCCATGTTATCTATTTCCATATACCGGTTGAGAAAAAAAAAAAACCTTCCAAATAATGTCAAGGGTAACTAATAAGTCGATAATGATGTGCATAAGCGATTCACCGTGGGGGAAAGTGGGAAACGCATTGCGGTATGCGCGGGGGCGTGTTTACATTTGTCCGCTAAATACGCTCACCCCGTTTGCGAAGAAATCCCTTCCGCGAATTCGCGCTCGACTAATCAAAGTCATCTAGCGGACATTGCGTTATGTCATGCGCGACTAAATGTCTGCACAAGCAGCCCCACTTGCCGGTTACAACCGAGGCTAAATTCACACCCGGCCATTTTTGTTTTCCGTCCGTTGAAAGGTCTTTAACTTTATTTCGCCTCGTAAAAACATTTTCGACTTTCTCCTGTCGAACGCCATCTAGGTCGAATAGCGCAGGCACGCATGTATATTTGTTTGTTATTTTTCCGTTGACTTGATTATTTTTTGTATGACTTTTTCCTCTTTTTTACAATACGAATTACTCCATTGAATTATTAATCAATTTGCTCATTTATTTTAGTGATTACAGTCATTGATAAGAATAATAAATTGACGGCAAATCGTTATTTAACTTACAGCATAATGAAAACAAAATTTCTTATTGAAGCAACCTTGAATAGTTAATTGATAAAAAATTGACGTATCGCTCGAAAAAAAAGCAATTTATAGACTGATTGAATGTGGTAATTTAAAACAAATTAACGAGCAACAAATACAGTTTTATAAACCGAATTGATTAATATTCTAAACAAACGTTTCATATATTCAATGAATTCTAATTAAATGTCATCAATTAATGAAATATTCGTTTCATTTATTCTCTCTCACTCAATTTCAAAGTGTTTCAATGGGCACTAAAGCGATCGTGGAATATTTAAATTTTACAAATGTCAGTTTTGTTTTTCAGTTACATTTTTATCAACCTTCGCTTCTGCAAAAGTGAAGTGGTAATAAAAAGTACTCTTTTATCTTGCACAATTTATTTCTCAATACATTTAATTTTTACACAATTAAAAAAATGGGATCGCTCCAAAGCGTCAGGAAAGTGACATTGAACACGTCAACGAACTAAACAAAAAACGACTTTGATTAATGCAATATAAACGAACAGCAGTTTTTGCAACATTTAGCAACGGAAATAGCTGGGACGTGAGTGGGTTGACGTGTCTGAATCGGGGTTAGCAAGTATGCGTGCATCTGCCATTCGGGCCAGATTTCCCATCTAATTTGCGCCGCAACTGTTGGTCGCCACGCGTAATCACCTGCGAGCAGCGTATCTGCGATGAAACGCACGGGCGTGAAGTTCCGCGAGGACATTTGCATTTACCGCCAAATCGAATCAGCTTGCACCGAAAAAAATCAGCGTTAACTTTATAGTACGTATCGTGGTAAAATTGCATTACTAGACATGCGCACATGAAATCACTTTGAAAGCGAAGTATTTTCATCGACCGTGATGTAACGTCAACAACATCACTGTACAATTATACGATATTCTTGTTTCCAAAGTAATACGAATCATCGTGGAATACAATTTTGCTGATTGTTAATAATTTTACAACAAAGCACGCAATCTTTACAATGAGTACATTTTGACATTTTACTAATCATTCTGAAAAAGTCAAATCATTGAAAACTTAAGACGTCACACTTGATTTTCCTGAAATTGTAGGAAAAATATTCAAAATCGACACTAAAATAATTTCAATAGTTAATTTCAAACTATCAATTTTAATTGATATTTCCATGAATCGCGGCACTCGTACTTCGTTCATTCAGATAATTTTTCCAACGATTCAAAGTCGCGCACTTCGAGTGGGTGAATTACGGGAAATTCGCTCCTTGCGACACGCATGAGTTCGCTTTAATCCGCCGGTTCGTGTTGCAGAAACAGTGCATTTACCTCACTCCATTACACCGCGAAAGCAAAATTTTGTTCCAATGCAAAAAGCCCGAAGCAATTTCGCGCGTTTTATTTCCCCGGCTATGTTGCAAACTCCTTTTAAAAACACTTTTGGATAATCATGTTTCGACCGATGGAATTCAATTAACGCGCGACGAAGACAGTTTGATTGATTGCTCGATTGTGTGAGCAGAAAAACTTTGCTGCTTAAGCACTCTTAGAATTTCTTTCTATTCAAGCTAATTGTCCTAAGTGGAACTAGCTTTATCAGATGTTCCGTAAAGAACTCGTACAATTACGGAATTATTCCCTTCGCTTTAACAGTAAAATAACTAGTACAGCGATCAAAACGAAACAACGATGGACTGTACTTATCCCAACGTGTCTTAATATTCCGATACCTTCCACAACCATTTTTCTCTGCTTGTATGCTATATTAAACTATATTTACACGTTATAAACTTTATATAAACATCACTCGAATATATCGATTTCTCGATTTTCCATTTATCTTATTTTATTATTATTCCGAACAATGTCCGAGGCAGTCGGAATTATTACAAATAGGTCGGGTAAATAATTTGACGTACAATATGCCCCAGTTCATCGATTTCGGATTCCTTTCAAACGTTTCGTAGATTCGGGGTGAAAAAAAAAAAACAGTTACGGTCGAGTGGGGTGGTAAAAGAACGAGCGACGTTCTCGCGGTCGCTTGCTGAATGAGGCGCTACAAGAAAAGAAAAATCGAGCTTACGTTTTCTACGAGCCGGAAACCATTCATTAACGTCCGGCCGTGACAATGGCTGAAAACCAAGCGACCGGCCATCCCGGCCGATAAATAAATATTTCCTTTTTCACCCTGTCTTTATGCAGGCGCCACGCGAATATTCATGCACCTTTTTGGCAACTGACCGCCGTCAATATGCGCTGTTTATTCGGAACCGAACAATTTTTTTATTTTTTTTATTGTGTTTTCTATCGCTTCTTCTTCCTCAATGTTGTTTTTTTTGCCTTTATTTATTACTTTTTTTTCACCGTTGTAGCGGAGTTTAGAGACCAAAGACGATCAATGGTCGACGACTCTTTTTATATCACTTTTACATTATTCCAGGGTATTTTATTGCTTGTAACGCTTAAAAGTTTTACACGCTTTTTTATCAGCTTGGAAATTTAATAAAACTTGTCGGAAATTTTATTCAAAAGTTCGCGCAACTTCTGAACGACTCCGATAGCGAGGAAAAAAAACCCGCGGGTTCTTTTATATGTAGTATGTAAAAGTGATGAGCTAGAATAATGCGCTGAAAATTGACTTAAAAGAGGCTGCAATTAATTATGGCTTATTCGGTGTTATATTTGCCGAGCAAGTTTCGAGTTCTTGACTTTCCGTGTTTGAAAAAATTGTTGAGGCTGGGATTGAATTCAATTTGCTAGCGCGTTTTGTTTCGTAAAAAAAAAAAAAAAAAAAAAAAGGAAGACAAAAGGCGGAAAGAAAGCAAAAGAAAAAAATGAGACCGGATGAAGGCGAAAAGTGGCTTTGCGATAACCTGAAATGAATGTCAGAAAGACGAACTAATTTTTACAGTTAATAATCCGATGTCGTGTCAGGAATTCGGCAGTGTGAAGTAAATTTTGATATTTCGTGCAACCTGATGTCTGCAAATTTTACTCTATGCGCGAGATTTAATATGAGATTTGCTATCGATTTTAAAGTTCGGTTTTACACGTGTCCTGATAATGTAAGCAAACTGAAATTAAGTAGAAGTAATTAACTTAATCATGTCGCGGACAATTGATTTTTACATTTTGCCCAATTATGCGCAAATTGAATTTTATAAATATACATTTTATATGCATATATATATATATATATATATATATATATATATATATATATATATATATATATATATATATATTTCTTGAATGTATCTCATGTGTGTCGATGATGTAATAATTTTCTCCAGTAATCGAGTTTGTCGAAAGTCTTCAAAACAAGTTTGAGTTTCGATTACAATTTATGAACGTGTAATTTTATGTACTCAATTTTTAATTGATTAAAAGCTTTTTCAAATAATTCGATGTTCATTTACGGTATGAAAACGTAGTTTTACAAAACAATAACGTTACTAAGTTAGAGCAAACTAATTGCATACGCTCGCTGTCGGTATAAATTTTGCACTAGACGCCTAATACTTTCGGCTACGCTGGTAGATTATCCTAAACAGAACTATAACATAACACGATCGTTGCACTTTAGAAATGTTGCATATGTAACGCTACTGCGTACATTACTGTTCCGATGTTGGTTTTGCTTACACATACATTATGTCAAATGAATTGATCAAAATGTTAAATCGCAATTATGACCCAGAATGTAACTTCAGCCTAGCATCTGACAACTCAGCGGTTTCACTCAAGTTGTTAAGAAAATCATTGACGTAATAATGAGCACAATCTGAAACTCACGATTTCAACATAGGCTTTCCTGCTTGAAAAGGAAAATCATAGAAGTATGCACAGAAATAATTCGAGGAACGGTAACATCAATTTAATCTAAATGAAATGTTTAATAGAAATGAAAATTAAATGATTTACTTAATTGGATATATGATCTGTTACTTGTATGACACAAGTGATTGTATTTAAAATTAATAAATACAATTGTTACTTTAATTATATTACTCTGCTGCAAACTTTAAACATCAAAATAACGAGTTAAAACTGAATGAAACATATTAAACCATTGCTACTGACAGACAAGAACAGCGTAAACTGTTTTTCAGATGAAAATAACTTAATTTGCTTTTCACCTTCCAAATGCAATTGTTTACAAGCATCTTGAAATCGCAATTAATTATATCCAACGGCCGCAGTGCCGTTCTTACTAATTAATCAGGCCGAAAATTTCAGCGGAAAAATGAACATTTCCTCGTCCCGTGTCGTCCAATAATAATGGATATCCAACAAAACGAAGTTGGAATCCTCTTAGCCGTAATAAGTTCGTCCCGAAAATCGCACAATTCATTAAATTTACAACGATCCCCGGCAACTCATTTTCATTCCGCAGTGCAATTTTGCGCTGCGCGATCGTGAATCGCAGCAGCTGAAATACGTAGCTACTGCGAGGGGTCTTGAGAGTCCGCCGGAAGTTTCCGAAGCCGGAACTGTCGAAATTGTTGGCGAGTCGGGCTGAAGACGAAGACGAACGAACGCGGCCGAATAAAGCGAAATTGGCTGCGCGAACGTACGCGACCGGTAAGCCACGAATCTACGATCTCATTAAGCCGCGATAAAAAGGCCGCGCGAATCGCTGTCGCCCCAAGCCGAATCTTTTAATCAAATCTTTTTATCGGTTCGCGATAATAGCGATCGCCATCGCACCAAAACCAATCGATACTCTTTGTCTTAGTCCTCGCCCTTCACCCCAACTCCCTCGCGCCCCCTTTTGTCTTTTTCTCCTACTTGCCAGGTCTCTTTCCTTCCACCTCTGCTCCCTTTTTACGAGACAGACATTTCGGCCGGGCGTTCAATTTCCGCCGTCGAAAGTGAAATAAGAATCGAAGGCAGCTCGGGCGATTTTTAAGGATAGTAAGTGAAAAGAATCGCGTTATGACTCCGAGACTGGTGGCTTTGTGCGAGTTATTTTGATTCCAAAATAATGATCGGTGATTGAATTAGTTTTCGATTCTAGAGCGTTGATTATGAGAAGCGGCCGGCTGATATAATTACGGCTTTTCCGCAGTTGTTGCGAGCGTTTTCGCGCCACGGTGCGATTTTCAATGGCTAGCCGAGCTCAGGCTTTGTAAGACCTTCCAATTCCGGGTAATTGCGCTCCGCGTGGCCGGTCCGATGCTTTAATAGTTATTTCATTTCGTGTTACAGTTAGTCCGCCAATCGAGTTGATTCGAAACGATCATAACGGCTTTCAACGGGGTTGCGCAAAAAATATCGTCATTCTCGGGTTGATTTGCCGGACGAAAAGTTTAGTATTGAAAGATTAGATCGACTTGTTAACTTGAAGCGAGCAATTATTTCGTATCCTATTGGATGCCATATATGGATGCTTTGTTACGTCGATGAAACTCCAAATCACAATAAACACATGTTTCAATATTTGGTCCTGGCGTATTAATGCAAATGCAAACACATAATTACAATGATATTGCGGATTCGCGATTGTTATACAGTATGCTAAAACTTTGAAACTTAAATACGTGACGGTAATGTAAGTATTAACTAATTAAAATTAGTCGTCAATATGGTATTAACGATTTGATACACTAAATACATAATGCATTGGTTTAATAGTTTACAAAACAAATGTAATAATGTGTTCATTTCCTCTTAATGTAGAAGTAGAAATCAGTTTGGTAAAATTGAATAAACTGTGGAATATTCTTGTTGGAATTGTTTAGATGACTAGCTTGCTAATGACTTTTTCTATGTTTGTTAACTATGTTTTCAATTGGTCCAACAGAGGTTTCAGTAACTGAAACTTATAGTTGTGCCATTTATAACACATGGTTGTTAAAAATTAACTAATTATTTAGTTGGCGTCATTGCGTCTTTTTATTAAAATGTATAACAATGGAAATCAATGTAATGTAAATTAAAGTTCAATCAATTCACCCATCAATGCAGAATTTCTTGTCTAATTGTAGCAAAGCAAAGTATTAAAAATTGACTGAACATTCATTCCGCAACACAATTTATTCGTTTTTCCGAACACAGTGTAATTTACTTTCTTAAAAAGAACATTTACACATCTACTTTTGCAATATATAGGAATATTTAACTGTTTTAACAATTACCAAACAAATTGCCCATTTTTGCAGCGTGATCGTACAATTATTTCCTTCTTCTACAATATTTCTACCACAAAATTTGTGAAAAGGAGTGCCTCGTCGCAACAAAGTGCCTCTCACCAAGCACGTTTGACTGAACGACCCGAATTCATCACAGTGAGGGACCGCGATGAATTGGAAGTACCTTTGGTCGAGGCGCGACGCGTTTGAAGTCGGCGGGTACTTCGATTCGTCGTGGGCGAATCAATTAATCAGCGGGCATTTTGTCCTCGCTCCTCGGCCGGGCTTCCTTTCATCTTACCGGCCGGCCATCAGGCAATGCCATTAGCGATATAAATTATGTCACGAGCGATAGGGTCAAGCGACGTCCAGGACCCATTCAGCCGTTACTTCGCCGTCCGATGTTGCCTAGAATTGCATATTATGTGTGCCGGCGGAGCGATAGAATGAAGCCATTGGCCGGCCGGCATCGGCCTAGACGCGCACACCGAGCTAGACCGAGTTATCTGCTCACTGTGTTACCGGGCCGTGTTCGCCATATGCGCCAGCTGCACTGCAGAATTCCGATAGCACGTACGTACGTCGTTGCTAGCGTTACCCCGCTGAATCGTGAATCGATCTGAAAGCGCCCCCGGCGGCCTTTCAATCGGCGCTGCTCGTACGCTAATTCCACTTAAACCTTCTTCCGCGATTGTTCGCCAAAAAACGGACCCATTGTGCGCTCGCGCGATACCCTCTTCGGCTCATTCTTCCTTTTTTTCCGTTTTTTTTTTCCTTTTTTTACTTTGCTTTCGTCTATCTTTCATCGCTGGCTCGCTTTCAGTGATTTGTCTCCTTTTTCGCTCTCTTACATTTCGAAGCTTCGTGACATTTTTCTGACAACTCCACCCTTTATTTGTGACTTATGTCGCGGATCAGATTGCACATCAAACATCAGATTTCAACTTATTTAGAGCAGAAGCGGATTGCGCAATGACGTAAGTGTGGCATTTTCCGTTGTGTCGCACTACTGCTCATTGCACGTATTACGTGATTTCCGAAAGCCTTCCAAAAGTGTTTTGCGGCTTTGTCATTTAATTGATGCATTCGACAATTTTTTCGTATCACTATAGTGTATTATGCAGTAAAAGGTTACTTGCGAGGGTAAAAATAAATAAGTGGGTAATTATTTGCTTCCATGTGTTCACTGAAAATAGATTTTAATTTTTAACCGAAGTTGACAGAATATCGAGAAACTGCAGAACCGATATAACGATATTATTTATTGATTGTTAACATTCGATTCGGATTTGCAGTGTCGTTAACATTGCACCCAATTATTGCTGATCAATCAAATTCGATCATAGACATTAATTTCCATAATAATAGGCAAGGATTATGAACCATCATTAATGACTGCAGGTATCTAGTTGTTTGGGATAATCACCAACAGTCATTAATCTTGTTGCCTCTTTATCTATAATCGAGCTGGATCGGTGACTGCAATTAATAATAATTAATATATTTCATCGATATAGTAACGTAACAATTAACTTCAGCTTTCGTTCGGAAAGTACTATATTACGCCTCAGTACGCCGCATCAGAAAATACGTGGTAGAAATCAACTTGATTCAAAGCGACGCTCACGTTTAGTTTTGGCAAGTAACCTATATTTGTCACTTTGAAACCACAACGGATTTCACGTACACCGTTACAAAAACTTATTTTCCCGCATCAGCAACGAGCAACAAGTAATCGGCAAAAACTTCTAATAATTCCGATAAAGCTCATTTAAATTCGCAGTATTTCGTAAGCAATAAGTGAACCGAATAATTCAAACATTTGTTTTGTAACAGTAACCGTGTATTAATACATTCATAAAAATCACTTTTTTCACTTACAAAAGTTTTTCTGTGGTCAAGAACTGACACTGTCGTTTGTTAAAGCATTTTAAAAACAACACGCAACATAGAATACCAGTTTAAATCAACCAATAAAATTAATCATTAATAACAAACTTTCCTTTTTAACTTTATTTGTCTAGGCGTCATTATTCATAGCTCAACACATAAATATAAATTTCAAGTGGTCGACGTCAACATACCGTCCGACTAATGTATAATCAATAATTATTTCCTTTCAAATAGCAATTTTTTTATCAATGCGTTATCATTCAATAGAGAAACTCACAACACGTGTGAAAAGAATGGGAAATCGATATTAAAGTCCATCAATATCAATGAGTGTCATTAAATTGTAAACAAGCTACTTACAAATTAAAAAGGAAAAAAAAGGTAAAGGGAAATGGGAAAAAAGCTTTATAATCGATAATCTAATACGGGCTGCAGTTTGTAATAGAAAAACAAAATAATAATAGAAAATAGATAAAGAAAGATGAAAGAATGGATGCAAAAATGGCCAGTGAAAAAATATTTGTTGTTGTCCAGTTTGAACTAATTGACAACGATTTCATATGATATATGAAATTGTTTTAATTAGGTCACGCTACAAAAAAAGTGTTATTATGGAAACGAAGTTTTTGTTGTGAGATGGGCTGAAATTTTTCAGTGATAAATTGTTGCTATAAAGACAGATTTTTATTACAATAACGAAAGTTGTTGTAATAAAATAAATTGAACATTAACATGGCAGTCGATTATCGTCAGCTTTCAAATAAGTTTGCAATATTACATAAGATTCTAGCTTCTTTTGGATCAATGTTTTATCAATGTTTAAGAAATACAATATTATGAATGATTAATTATAAGTTATGAAAACACTAATCATAAATCAACTGATTTAATGAATCTAAAAATAATTGAATCGATGTATATATTACTTATTCAGTAATATGAACATTAATATCTACATCGACAATACGTTACAATTTTATTTGGTAATAAAAATTACTCATTTCGGAATTGAGTTTCGATTATTTTTTAAAACAAATGAAGTTTGTATCATTAACGAGAAATTCTCGCTGTTATAACTAAAAATGTTCAACGAATTCATTTTCGTGGCAATATTCGGAAAAAATTTTTTTTTGTATTTGTACTCAAAGCTTTTATGAAATTTAAGTTATAAAACAGTGAGTTCGTTTTAGTGGTGGTAGAGCACCAAAACGGAAATATCATTATTATAATGGTAGGTATTCAGAAGACAAAATACTCGAAAGAATTAACACAGGTTGAAGATTACAGATTCCAAGACATCAATTAAATTTTCAACAATTAGTTACATTCAGTATCATTTTCTAGGTTCGAACTACAATCTTGAAAAAAGATGTAATTTATTTTTCCAAAAGTTGAAGGATGAAAAATTTACATCATCCATTATAATTTTATATTTTCATGAACAATTCTTCCTGTAATCAAAGGTAAAAATCGTCCAAGTATTATATGCAAGAAATTTCATACTTACGTAGCATATACCAAAAGACTTCCAATATTTTTTAATATACGTAAATAAATTGCGCATCAATCAAATCGATAAAAAGAAGTAATTTCTTTAAAGAAGGTATTATTTCAAAATTAAAAAAAAAAATAATTATGCAAGCAAAATGTTGCAAGTCCTTTTTCATGTATTTACGGAACATCTTGCGCATTAAATACTGATTAAATTTTGTCGTTGACGTAGTTTTGAATAAAGTATTCTCATTGCAAACGAGACTACAGTATTTGATATGAACTGAAGGTTACCAAAAATGAATTTCGCATGTTAATATATGTAATACGACCGCAAGCATGCTTTGAAAAAAGCTTGTTTATGTAAAAACTCAATGACCCTAGAAAGTTTGAACTCGAAGATTCCTCTTTTCACTGCTATGCAATCAATCTTGAAGTGTTTGCCAAACTGCCACGTGCCTCAAGTCCGAAAGAGTCTTGTCCACACGGAAATACATTGTTATTCTGATTAAATCTAAACTACACGATTTCAAAGCCTTTGTGTTTTACTTGCTTACTATTTACTTTCAACGCGTACAAATAAAACAAAAGTAATTGATTTTATATCGCGTTAGCCTCTAACTTAATTTCTTTCAATATTTTCAATTGAAAATCGATGAATATTACATTTTAATGCGTCACATATTTATCAACAATGAAGAATTGTTGTTGTTGTCTTTAATGGCTCGTGCTCAAGTGTCTTCTCAGGACTCGAGCAAACGCCAGTCAATAATAAAGAAACGAATTCCAAATAAAATCTAAGAAGTCTTAATCCAATGAACAAATGATCACTTCGGTTAGCTAACTTGCCAGATACCAATTTGAAGAAATTAATTTGTTTTAAGCGGTAATATAGGGGATTAACTTGATTTTATAATCAGCAATTAAATCCTCAACAGGAATCTCTGCGTGGTGCGTGAATACGTTTATTTTGTATTTTATGTTTTGCCTTTTTTTCTTGTGATTTTTTTTCTGTTTTTTTGTTGAAACGCAGCCCGTCCTGACTTTAGCTTTTAACGACCGGCTTACAATTCCCCACGAGCGTTGATGGCTCGATACAACCATTCGTTACTACCTATTATTCTCGGCGCTATTTCGCCCAGGACATTCGTTTTGAGATTCTGCAATTCACGTGTATCCTTGCGATTTCCACTTTTCGAACTGCACCGGTCATTATTCAGCGGCCATTGCCGCGCGGACATAACGAGATATTTGCGTTATCGATCCAATTCTGCGGCATTCCAATTTGGTCCGGGTATATTTTTGCCCTTCTAATTATACGAAACAAAAATCCGCTAGGAGATAAGCAAATATTAAATTTACCACTGCTGCATTTCGACGAGGCCGCATAGATAAATGATCTTTCTGGTTAATTTTCGGCAACGAAAGTTATGGAAATAGCTGACTGCTGCGAAATTGCACCGACGTTCGCCGTTATATTGGTTTTAATCTGTCAAATGGTCATTTTTCTTATTCGATATTTTGATTTACTAACCTTTTTTTTTTCTTTCGATCGATTATAAAAAGATCAATATCGGATTACAGGTAATATTAATATTTCCTTACTACGTGTAAAATACAATTGTAATTTCATTTTAATGCAATGTCGTTTAAATTTGAAAGCATCATTTTACCACAACATATTGTAGTATTTAAAGTTTACTCTTGTATCAAATGCGGACATTAGGAATATACAATGCACAGAAAGAATTAAATTTTAGAGGCAAACAAAACTTCGGTCGAAGTCACCAAAGTCTTCAGAGCATATCTGGACGTTATTAATGTAATTAGTTCAAAACAGTTACCAAACAAAGGAGCATTTATAGTATAGTGTATAATTTACTGTATCAAAGATCACTATTATCAAATTTTGTTTAATAATTCATTCATAAATTTTTCGTCAAGTAAGTTTATTTAAGAAAATATACTAGAATACAAATAAAAACTTCTTTTAGAAAATGCACCAGATTTTTCTTCGAATAATATGTAATAATTAACGTTAAACAACATTGTTTTGCCGCAGAATTCGCGCGTCAGTCGATAAAAAGCAGAGAAAAAGAAAAAAGAAAAAAGGAGCGAAGTTGCTTTCGAAAAAAGCAAAATCATCGCGCGGTAAGTCACGGCTACGGAATTATGATAATCTCGTGCCATTCTCCGCACTGACCCACATAAACGCGCGCCATTAATACGACCTCTCGCGGTCGGACGCAAAGCGCCATCTTTGGCCGCGAGTTCTTTCACTTCCGATCCCTATTTCTGTTTTGGAATAAGCGCGTCATAAATTTGCACGGCCGTCCGAGCGGCGGTTGTTTTATGCTTTGGGCAGGAACCTGGCCGGGTAATTCTGCAATGCGGTCGAAGGCGGCCGAACCACCTCCTCGGCGGCCCTTCTCCTAGCCCCCTTCTCCCCCCTCTTGACCCCGAGCGTCCCGGCGCAAGGCTCACGCTCGTCTCTGTCTTCGCCTTAATCTTTTTCGTCCCATCCTCGTCTTACGTATGTGACCGCCGGCTAGCTTTACTTGGGTAATTCAGTGCGGTAAACTTGAGCAGACGTCATACAATATGTATGCAACAACGGGATCGGATCCACCTGTAACTCTTGCGCGTTAACTTGTTTGGGTATCGGCCGCAAAAAAAGGAAAATCGGTCGGGAAAAAAGCTTTGAGTAAATTGTTCTAGTTTTGTTTTGTAACGGTGAAACGTTAACATGGTCGAGCGTTTGATAACGTTGATTTAATTTAAACGTGAAAACACGTCTGTCTGAACGTTTAGTCTGGATTACATTAGATAGAACATTGTTTAGTTTTTGTTTGATTCACCAGAACTTTGTTGCTAGTATTTTTGCCGTTTCGATAGTATTAAGTTAATGTTTAGAAAGTGAAATAAATACGGTTTTGGATAAATATTATTTCAAATCTTTCGAATATTTTATTGCATACTTGTGGAGGTAGCACATGAACATTTTCTTTTAAATATTTAATAAGATTGTGAGAAAGGATACACCCAATCTATTATTTACAATTCTTTTGTTATATTTACACTACGTGTTATACCTAAATTTCAAACGATACGATTATCAGTTCAGTGTTCATTTTTTCAATTTCACGCATAGAGTAGAAGTGAAAAAAGAAATTGCATAACATACGACGCGAATCGAGTATTATTTTATTAATATTATAATTATTTTTATTTTATCGAAAGTATACTTGCAACTTTAATTTTACATATTTTTACCGTAACAGTGACACTTTTCTTAACACTGAAATTAATAAACTATGGCATTTTCTCTATATTTTATTCTATTAAGAAATACAGACTTACTAAATGAATAAAGTAACATATATAGTGCAAAAAAATAAATAAATAAAAATAATCTCCTGATAAAATTACACCACTCTTTGAAATATCTCTACGAATCAACCAAATGGTTTTGCCTCTGTACAATTTTTTGCTCTTCCACTGCGCATCACAATAAATTGTCCAATTTCACTTTCAAGTCCCAAACCTCCGTTTCAACGAGCTTGGTAATCTGGACCAAAAGCGTAGCGACCCTAGTGCTTGGATAAACGAGTAAAGCACCGCCTTGCGCGGACACCTATCCATCAACGGACTCTCCCCCATTTACGTCGCGTCGGTCGGTTCGACGCGGAGATCCGTATCAAAGCTGTTTGGCCGTCGTTTGTGCGCGGGGTGAGGTTCGACGCGTAAGGGTTGTTTGACAGTGGCGCGTGAATAGACGGCAGAATCCCGAGGCGGCTCTCGCCCCCGCCATGTGACGACGCGGACCCATTAAAATTCATAAGACGAGTCGGTTGTTCGCACTTTAACGCTCCGCTTGGCGAGACGCGTAGATTATATATTTACAGCCACGCGGGTGCACATTGACGCGAATACTTAGGTCCATCCAGAGACATCAGGACACAATCAACGCTCGGATACGGAGTCGGCGAGGCCGCGCGCATGCGCCGGACCAAACGAATCGCACTCTTCGAGTGCACGTGCCGCGACAAATTGCGCCGGGATCCCGTTAACACGCGGCTCAAACAAACCGCGAACTACGGACAAGCACTTTCGCCGCTCGTTCTTTACGCCCGCTTTAATTAGAGCCGGCGCGGGCTCGCGCGACGCGAATAATAAAGGCCGACGATTCGAACGAAACTCGGCTCTTTGCATATGAACCTCTCAATGAAATTATCGTGGGAGCTCCGTCACGTGTCGCGCCGACCGATCTTTCTTCCGTCCATTTAATCATTCTAGCTGACGATTTCGCGGAGCGCTGGAGAAAAACGGAAATTACACCGTACAAACAAGCCAAACTTAGCTATTGAATTTTATTATTTAACATATTAATATTACCGGAGATTAAAATAACAATTTCTCCGTTTTTTATCATCTTTTGCAAATTCGATAGTTTTATGCACCGAATATAATCAGTATTTTCAGTTCCTTTATACACCCTCGCACGAACATTGCCAAGCATCGACAGCCGTAACCCTAACCTTAAAACCTAATTGAAACTATAAAGTTTTATCAAGTAACCATCAGTTCGTAGGGCTCGCAAGTTAGATGAAACAATTAGCCGCGATAAGTTGCGTCAAGTTATCGCGAGTTAATTAAGTTCCTTGTGTAATGAGCGTTGCAATTCGACGCAGAGGGAATCGCAAGCTGGGTTGCAGTTGACCCATGCCATTTCGGCTCGCGAATCATCCGAACGTTCCGCTCCGCTTTCGGTCCGATTATTGGCGGATTTTCGCTTTTAATCGAATTACACCTAAGCAGTTGTTTGCTAAAAATCGATTCCCACATCCGGGCGATCGAATTTCTATTAATCTCGTTGAATGCGAACGCACCCGACGCGCGACGCCGCGTTTCCATAAAACGACGGTTTGTGTCTTCATAAAATGCGGCTCATAAAAATGCACATAAATTGCAATTAAAATTTACGCAAAGTGTAGGCCATCGCGTTAGCATAAAATGCATTTACATGGTATTAGCGCGCCGCGGAAAAGCCGCAATTACTTGAACCGACGACGACGCTTTTTTCGACGCTTCCTCCGAACGAATCGAACGATCTTACAAAATCAATCGATTGGCCCGAAACGTCAAGTGATCGAAGTCCGCGTGTGCTCCGCCGCGCGATCGATTGCACTTTCACTGCAGTCGAGGTGTGCATGTGCACGCGCAACCACTCGGTGCCCCGCGTCGAGAGCCTCGCCCTTGCGTCTGCACAAACGGATGCTTGAGAGCGCGCGAGACGAGACTCGTACGCTTCAGACGAAATTTAATTGACGGTATGCGGAAAAAAGAACGGGGTGGCACAACAGCACTCCCGACCCCTCGGGCGCGCACGCTTCACACCGCCGATCGCGATTTTTCTAACGAGCAATTTAAATATCCCGCGTGGCATTACGGGCGCAGGAAAATTTGAATTGCATTAGGCGCGCCGGTGGAGCTCACTAAGAAAATAATCGCGATTTTCTTAGCGACTTCGGCAACTCAATTAAAACTCGACGTTCCAGTTGGCGGCTGTTTTAAAAATTAATTCCTTTTTCCGCGGCAACCAATAACGACGTCGACTGTTTTCAGATCGTTTGCTCTCGGTTGTTTCGACAAATTCAACCGGAGAATTTGAATTCCGTCAATGTAAATACACGTGGCATGACAACCGAGTCGGACTTTTTAATATTTCATCAACGGCGGCCCGATAATTCCGCGGTTTCGAATTGTTCACCAAGTTAATGAAAAGCGAATCGATAATTGTTAATGCGCTTTCGGACAAACGACCGAAAGTATGCGCGAAACGAGCATTCTTCCGTGGGAAAAGTTTATCGGCTGGATGCAAGATTATTTAATATGCGGAAATCAGGGGAATACATAAAACGTGGAATGTATAATAACTCGGGCGCTGCATAATGGATACTGCGCCGCAGACGTTGACATCTGCGTGACAAGTTCCTTTTTGTTGAACGATGTTTAATGACACCGTAAATACGATTTTCGTCGTAACACCACTCGTAAATCATTGATTGTGTTTCAATTAAGTCGGACTTACGTCGTCATCTTGAAGTGTGAATAAACAAAAGTTTTATAAATAAAAAAAAAGTATGTGACCGCGATAGTGAAAAAAATAAAAAACACGCCAGCGTATTGTACTCTTCATTGATTTTTTGTTACGGTATGTCTTGCCCCTTGAGTGCGCCAACAATTTGAATTTATTTTCAACGTCAACGGCGGATTCATAATTCTCGAGTATAACTTAAATTTCACTCATGCAAGTTCCTGTCACACTTCCCGCAGGGGATAAACTTTAAGACGCTGAAGAGATTACGAAAATAAATTTCCAAACGAAAGCCCTTTATGAAGTCGACTGCGAACACCGTTAGAGTCTTGTTTCGATTTCGGTCTCGGGCTTAGATGGTCTCACAAATACCAATTTCAGTCTCGCGTCGAAAATTTTCGCAACTTGTTACATCGTGACTTATTAATCAAAACTTATTAATGAAAGCAAATATTAATAACTTCAATCCATCAGAAATTTAAATAATAGGTCTTTGTGTCTTCAACATGTAAGTAATTCAAAGTCCGCGAAAAAAAAGAGCGAAATCCGATTTATTGAAATAAAAATCGAGAAAGTCGCGATGCACTTTGACAAATAACGTTGGCGCTCTACTTTGAATATAAATTCGCAAAAATATTTGGTCAAGATTTGCATGAGCCGGCCCATTAAATTGTAATACACTTCATTTGAATTCAAAGTTCTAATCCAGAATGAGGGAAAATAAAAAAAACGGGCCAGGAAAAAGGAATGAAAAAAAAAGTGAAAGGCGCGTAATCTCTTTACATTTTTTTATCGCTAGCGGTGTAAGAGGATTTTGGTTTCGTCCTTCGTGCGCAAAAAGGGAGATTCATGAGAGCTTGGATTTCGTACACACGTTACGAGATCCCGCTCCTTTCGATGTCCGCCGCTTTCCACTCCCTTTTTCTTTGCTCTCCCAAAATCTCGGCAAATTGAATGTCATTTGATTTTATGATACACACGTAACGAGTATTCAGTCTTGCGTTTCGACAAAAGATTGCGTCCTTTATTTCCTTCGTGTATTGAATCGAATTCGAACGTGAAACAAACGTTACTTTGACATTCGTGAAATCGACGTAAATACAATATCTGTTAGATGTTTAGATTACATTAAATTTGTACAAATACCATATTGTGCACGTATTTCTAATAAATATGATAACCCATCTTTGAAATTTAATAAATTTATTTTTCAAAGTCCTGAAATGATTTATAAACTTACATTCATTCATTAAATTGTCAATGATACATTACAACAAATTTGACCTTATATATTTTTGTTTCTAAAAACTTGTTCAAACTTTACTCCAGTCTTTCTCCATGCGCTGCAATCAAATCACTTCATTTTCCATCGTACGCGAGCCATTTGCCGAATTAATGAATCGCATTAAATTTATTGTACTTACTTGACGGGCGTGCAATTATGTAAGCGATTAGCCGCGTTGTGCCACGCGCACATGCTGCGTGATTGTTTTAAATTTTCAAACAAAGGGATCACTGCGGCCGACGAAACAATGCCGCTCACAATAAATACGTCACGAATGTAATCAGTTTCGTTTGGCTTGTATTAATTTTCTGTCAATGCTAGTTGATGCACCGTGTAAAGAGCTCCCTCGCGCGAGCCGTGCTCGTCGTTATACCTCGAAAGCGGCTTGCACTCTCGATCGACCGAGACGAAAAGAGTGAAGCGAAGCCGAAAATTAAAGAAGATCCCAACGACGACCTGTTTCGGAGATAAGTCCACGCTCGTCTACTATTTATGATATCCTCGCGACGAGCAGATCGGCGGGCTTTGCCGTTGAAATTGAAAATTAAATAGCCCCGATAATCGTACGATTGACTGTGAAATCGGCGAATTCGTATTTATTGTTAACGAGTCGAGCTTTTTTACGAGCTCGGTTCGTTTCGTTTGCATTTGTTCGTCGCTTCTGAAACGACGACTTCCTCGAGTGAAACTACGGCGAACGCCACCGCTCTCTCGGAGCGGTAATTACGTTCAAATGCGAACTAAAATGAACGCGGCCGAAAAGTTTCGTGCGACCTTTTATATAATCGCAATGAATGTCGCGGTTCGCAATATCTCGCGTATTAATTAATCATCGGCGGGGTCGCGCTCTGATAACACCGCGATCACGCCGCCGGTATTGCGAATAATAATTTAGTTTAATTTCGTGCCGCGTGGCGCGGCCGCGTCATCCGGCGAGGGGGAAAAAAGGTGAAGAGGGAAAAACGCTCCCGCGTTGAATTTAATAACGGACTCGCACCTGTTTCGAGTAGTTCACCGACGTGGAATATCGTGACGAGATTTTGTTCAGCCGTGCATCGCACGCGAGCGTATATACGCTGCTGTATCGTATATTAAGATACACTATCGCCGGCGTCGGGCGTATCGTATATCAAGCGCCGAACGATCGGTTACTTTCCTTGCCAAAGTGTCTCGGGCTGTGTGACGTCACGCAGCCAATTTACGGCCCGCGCCTCGTACGCCGCGCATACATTATTTACGCGTAAATAAAACGTCCCCCGCGCACTTTGCTCCAATCGATCATCCGTCTTTATGACCACTCAATGGCTCGTCAAAATTATTTCGCGATACTTGCATTCGCCCCCTAAAGCCCCGGCATCGCGATTCCCACGCACGTCATTTCAGTGCATACTTGGAGAAATATCGTTAAAATATCTGCAGCTTTTAATGGAACAGTAAAGACGTTAAAGTTTAATCGTTACTTTTACTATCAAAAACGACGCCTTTCATTCGACGAGTTGAAATCGATAAGGAAGTTCTACGCTGTCACCCATCTATGTAATGTTGCTTAAAATCTCTTTGTTGATTCTTATATCGTAATTATTCTATTTTCAATTGTTAATGGATCCTCAATGGAGCAATTAGCAGCCTTAAAATTGAGGCATAAAATCAACCAGATGCTCAACAAAACAAAATACTTCCAGCATCAAGTTTCGCCTGAATAAAGTATCAAATACACCATTAAAAGACCTTGAAAGGTAGTTTATACAGGTTCTTCTTATGCTAATCTCAGCAAATCTTCGTGTATATTTAAGGACTCTGGAAGTATTTAACTAGAGCTTGCTTATGGTCTAGTTCAAACATTTGAAAACTTGCTTCAATAAAGACGTACCTAGCTTGGGTTTCAGAATTGCCCGAGTTAATTCTTACATTAAAATTGTACTTATGCATACCCTAACTAGCTAACAAATATAATTCACCTAGGCTTGTTCTCAGAAACGTTATACATGAAAAAGTTTTACGTTAAACCAAAACAGTTGTATTGTACTTACAAAGTGAAGACAAGAATATATAAACGTAAAATGTAAATAAACGATAGAACAGCTTTCATTAGATTCTTATTGATTTTCAACTATTTACGATATAGTAAATTATATTTGAAAGTAAGTAAATTATATTCACTTCGTTGTTTCGTGTAATAGAATTGAATACTTCTTATAGTAACTCTAAATGTCAAAAAATTCGTTTCGAGTTTGTTTTATATAAATGATAGTTTATGTCATTTTTTTCATCAATGTAATATTAATTGCTGCAATTTCATCTTCTAACCTTACACTTGAATACAAAGTTGAGTACAAACAAGATTAATGGCCGAACTGGGGCGACGTTGAAATTAAAACTTGAACAAATCTACCCCGCGAAACAATTATTGCTCCAACTTTGTTCGTGTTTCCACTCGAAAGATCCGCTTTCACTTTTGCAATTAAAAAACGTGCGAAGCGCTCTCACCCGCAGACAAGACCGTTCAATTAATTGTAATGGAAACGCTCGGCGTTTGTCGAATATTTTTCGCGACAACAAGGATACTTTGTCTTTCATTTGTCATTCGAATAATAAGAAGCGGCAGACGGCCATTACAAAGTTTACAACTTCTACGGTATCAGCCTCACAAAGCACCACTTGCTTGCTTTTCTTTGTGCAACGAGCGTCCGCGGCGTTACACCGTCGACTTTAAGAAGTAATTACCATAAGAATAACCGGCCGGCCTTTCTTTTTAATTTATTCGACCCGCATCGCTGAGGCAACGCATTTCTCTAACGCACTGCATAAATTTGCCGCTGAAAAACGTTTGAAACGGACGGCGCAATTACTCGACCGTTCGTAACCGGACTGCATTCATTTTGTAAGGTTTCATCGCCGTTAAAGCAGGGAAAAACGTGCGATTGCTTGTTCGTCTGCGATTACACGTTGGCCTTTTTGTTGTTGCAGAAGCGACTGCGAGGATGCATGGACGCAGTTGAAGTTATCTCCGGTTTTTGGCTGCATCTGCCCGATCAATCATATGAAAAAGCGCTGCGATAAAATTTCCACGACGGTCAACAGCAATCCTTGCATTCGTAAGTACCTTAATCTGTTTATCTTGATGTCAACGTTTTATTAGTGTGAAATGTTGGTTCCTCATTTTTTCGCGCTTCGTTTTGGATCGATGAACTTATTTCAAGAAATTCAAGAAAATGAAACACTTTTTAAAAAATTTTTCACAGATTTATTTTGTAACATAAATGTCTAAACTAATTATTTACACTTTTTTTTGTATAATACATTTCATATACACGTGAAATTTAGAAACTAAGGCAAAACGTTGATAAAAATCTTACTAACAGGGCCACGACATCGATTCAAAGCTGTGGATTTGATTATAATTTGAATGAGTTTCGTTTTTTCGAAATATACACGTATCTTCGAATAAATCGTCGGTTGTACCTTTTACACGTAAGCAATCGTGTAGAAACTGTTTTTTATCTAACCGATAAAAATCTGTTTGTGTGTATAATTGATGTCGCCCGCAATCACGTCAGTTTTGGATTAAGCGATTGGTGAGAAAAGCATATCGCACGGATTTGCCGGAAGCACAAAGTTTTTCATGTCGTGACTGCACGATAAAGCGTCGGATCGAGTGCATCGAAAAATATAAAGGGGCGGAAAAAGCTGCAAGAAACATCTTGACATTGTTTCGTTACGTGAAAGGGTCTCGTATAATTTTGATTAATTATAATCTATCAGGGTTATTAAGTAGAGCTTAAGATCACGAGCTCATTCTCTTTAGCGGCTCGGCACCTTTCACCTTAATTAACTCCACTCCGCTATTGAGATTATACTTAACGATTTTATCGGCCAAGCGGCTCGACCTTCATTTCAGTAAAACCTCTTTTTCCACCCCTTCCGTTCTCGCTCGTTTTATCGAGAAGGATAAAAACGTATAAAATCTAACCCCAAGTATTAACCGCCTCGTTCATTAATACATCTCGTATTAAAGTTATGAATAAATACAAAAATTACTTAAAAATATTAACATGAAAGGTTTACAATAGCACCAGTAATGAATAACAAAAATACTTGAAAATATTAACATCAAAGGCTTACAATAATACCGGTTTATTGAATAATGATATTTTCCATGACAAAATATCATTTCATAATTGACAATTTAATATCGAAGTAATTTTATGACATAAAATAATCGCGTTGCAGATAAAAGTCGAAGCATGAAAACGGCTGTAAAATATAATATCGTTTCATTTATTTAGTTTTCTATCTTTATTCCTGTGTTACCAAAGCAATTAATCGTAGTATGCGTTAATTAATTATTTTATGTACTTATCAATTAATTATTGATTATTAAATAATTGACTAAACATACTGTTAAACATCAACAAAATTAAATTGCATATTTACGATCAAAGCTTGTTATCAGTCAATACTATATCTATCGATTAGAAATTAATTCAATTTACGTAATATTTGACAACGCTAATGGCCGCATTATTTTATTAATTAGGACGAAAAATGGTCGAGGAAAGTGTTGACAAATTAAAAGGTCACAACTTTCCGTCGCTTAATTCAAACTGACGTCTCAACAATTGTTCATTTGTAACGTTTTAATGATATTTGCCAATATTCATCAGTCACGCTATATGCGAATAGGTGTGACATTAACGTATTGTGTGTGCCAAGTACTTGAATTGTCGCTCGTAAGTTTATGGATTTATTCATATGTAGACGTAAATATTTTCATAATAACAAACGCTCGCGTTGGAAAATCAATTGCGCTTTTCGTATATTTGACAGATGAAGAATGTAATCTGCAAAAGCTAACAAGAATAATACAATTTAATTTCGCGTTCATAAAAAAAAGCCGAGTTCATAAGAGGAAATAAATTACATAAAACATTTCACACTAATAATTTATTTTGCGAATCTTCTTACTTTGCATATAACTCAACAGGTGTCTTTTTAATCAAAATTACAAAGTTTTCAGTGCACACAGTATGCTTTTACAACGAATTATATTATCAAAGACTTGTCACGTTGTTTTGGAATATATTTTTCATCATTTAGAGCCGCTCGTTCGCTCGGTATAATCCTCGATCCTCGTGGCGCTAAGCCCTTTGTCAACAATTTTATAAAAAAAAAAAAAAAAAATTGAATCAAGCCGTCGATTACGGTGGACCCGGTAAATTCTATACCCGTCAACGAATTTGCGAAAACAACGTGATAAATCAAAATAACGATTTTAATAACTTTATTATATTTCAGTACATACTTTGTCCCACCCGCAAAACAATCCACGATTACAATTAAATTTTCATAATTGCATTTCCCGAAAACCTCATTAATAACAACGCAATTTACCTCGTATTAAGGCTATGTTAAACTACCGTAATCCCTAATCATTTTAAGTAACTCCCTAATTATCGCAAACTGTATCCCATGTAACGCAGCTGCCTAATAATAATTGTTGCCGAAAACAACTGTCAAACATCGTAAACCATGTTTGCGATTAATGGTGCATTCCCATGATTAGTTTAATCCTCCGGCGTTTCAGTGCTGTTTAGTGATGTAAAAAAAAAGAAAAAAAAAAAAAAAGAAATTCATCTACGGAGTTGAAGGGAGGGGAGGGAAAATAAATAAACCGTGAAAGAAAGAGTCGCAGTAAGAAAATGCTAAACGTCGCACAAAGCAGTTTTACATTGCAAATAATTTCGAGCAAACTTAAGCGCACGAAGCCACGGAACGGCACAAAAGCGGATGCAGCATTGAAACGCTCCCATGGCTGGCTTTCAGACGCCGATGTCGGTCAATGTTTTTCTTTTCCTCATTTCTGCCCGTCCTTTTTTGCCCCGTCCCTCGCTTTTCCCACCTCTTTTTTTGCTTCCTTTTTCGCTTTTAATTCGTTTCAAACTCTCGCGAATAAATCCCGCGTCGGCGCGGCACGACAAATTGAAGTGACAGAGCGTGGAAGGCGCGACTGGTTATGGAATCAGTGTACCGTCGGAAGTCGTAATTTTAGAAGCACCTTGGAAAAAGGAAGCAGGAATTGCGTCCCTTTTCTTTTGCACGTCTTCTTTTTCCGTGCGAAACCGTCAGCGCTCCATTCGCCCGGCTTTCGACTTTGTACAGATGTCTTGATATGAATATGAATGACGTTGACTTTGCCACTGAAATTCAGTTTTAATGCAGCCCCTCTTATCAGCGTGCTTACTTTGGCCTTTAAAGAATAACTGAAAGAAGAATGAGCGGATGGGCGGGATTTCGTGGAAATGCCACGAAAAGAAAGGTCGCGCAAAGCGCGAGCCCCGCCGTCCTCCGATGATTTACTATCAATTATTTACCGGCCGATGCCGTGTCCTTTTATTCGATTTCCCTGCCATTGTTCGACGGGGCTGTTTTGTCGCAGCATTGGCGGAGAAAAGTAAAGATACGGATCAAAAGAGACGGTATTTAAAAGAAAAACGTAAAGAAAATATGAAAAAGGCCGAAACGGTCAAGGAAAATAGCGGGAAGGGCAATCTTTTTGCCAAACCGAGAGAAAAAGAACCTCACCTGATACCCCCCGCTCTGCATGTCTGCATGCGATTTTTACGGCGAATCTTGTGCATGCTCAATTTCCGCGGATCTCACGCGATCGAAATTTCTGCATGCTTTAATAGTTTTGCGCTTATTAGACGTTTTTTGTGCAACTCAAGCGTCCGGAAACTTTCTACACTCGATTTATACTACTCTCTTTTTATTATTCATCCCCCTGCTTTTTTCCACCGAGACACGATCAATCCCGAAGTTTCATCGACAAGTTTCACGAGTATTTACCGCGTCGATTTGCAAAAAGGGCCGAGAAACGAACGGCAAAAGGGGCGGCGAATAATCTAATGCGCCGGCGTTACATCGACGGCGAAACTTTTTGATAACTTTGTTCGCCTTTTCGCTGATATAAACTACTTTGCAACTCTGAGCCGTCGCGTCGGATTATCGCGCGATTTTTCAAGGTCGACGACTCGCCCGGCCGACACGCATTACGGATCAGTTTTCGTATCGCTGCTGTTTGCTGCTCGATCAGCGTTTGTTTCGGCTTCGACGAAAAGAGGTTGCCGCTTTCGATAAACATTAACTCGACCGGTTGATTGAATTTCGCGGGTTCGAATCTTCGAGCGGCCATAGTAATAACGCGGGATAAATATTGATGCGACGTGAAATGGAGCGCGGTAATCCGTTGTAAATGAGTGAAGTAAATTTACATTAAATATGAGTTATTGATTCGCGATGCAGAATATTGAAAATAAAAGCCGAGCGTGGTTCTGCTGTGTTGTGGCACTCGACGTTGAAAAGAGGCGATTTGTTACTTTATTAATTATTCCCGTTTCAAGGAATTTCATTTCATGAGAAAATAAAGTCCTTTAAGAGAAATATTACGTTTAAAAGTATTGTCGCGATGTTAAAAGTATATTTAGTTGCGGTTGATTTCAGTGATAAAGAAATATTAATTAAACGTGATGATTCATTCTTTTGATTCTTTGTTCGTCCGAAGCGTACGTAAGTTCGCTGCTTTACTCTTGATGAAGAATTTTTTACCGTATAATTGATTGTTAGATATTATAACTGTATGATTGCCGAGTCAAACAAATATTATTAAATAAAGGAGAGTAATCGGTTCAAGTGATTTTATTTGTTTAATAAATGAGCCCTTAGTAAAATATTATTTTTTGATTGTTCTGCATAAAAGAAAGGATATTTAATTTTTAAACTCGGGATTTATAATACTTCACATCATGTAGTGACGTTAACTTTAGGTGGCGATACGCTGCTGTTATATAATGGGAAAAATATTGTAGAGGATTTCATTAAAAATATACTACACGTTAATGATCGATGAAAATGAATCTAATACTAAATACACTAATTAACTAAACATTAATTCAGTATTGACTTTAAGATACCACTTGGTTGAATTAACGTTGATTTCACTAATAATAGCTAATATTTGCAAAGTCTTACAAAGTCTCTTATTTATAAATTTGTAAAGAATCTCAATCTACAAAAGATTTCCTGCAACAATAAAACATTTTACAACAAAAGAAAATTGATTATCCCTACAATCGTTAACCCGAATCGAAGAAAGAAGCACTACAATGTTTTTCTTTCGCGCGTCAAATTTCCACTAACAAGGTATTTTCCCTCGCCGCAAACGTCACGTTCAAATCATGCGCGAATCAAACAAACTCCTCAAGCACGTTGGCCTGAAAGCGCTTGTAATCGCGCAGAAGCGAGGCAACGGACGACACAGACGGCACGGCACACTTCGGGCAACGAAGTAGCGTGAGCGCGGCAGCACTCGGCAAGCACCCGGGACACTGAAACAACACAAACCAAGACGTAGCCGCAACGCGAGCCCTGCCCCGCACTCCACTGTTCCCCGAACAAGCAAGTAAGCAAGTCAGCAAGCCAGACAAGCCAGGCAGCGAGTAGCGCACTGAATGGGTACTGAAAGATACCGGGGACGCGTCTGCTTGTGTGTTTCAGAGGTGCGGCCCTCGTACGCGGGCGTAGACGAGGCGGGTGCGGACTCGGCCCCGTACCCGTACGATTCCCAGGAGGACAACTTTCAAGACATCTGGTTGCCGCCAACCAGTATGTACCCGTACTTTCTGTTCCCGGGGGGCACACGCGAGGCCGGCTCAGCGCCGGGCGGCCCCGGGCCGGGCCTCGGCGGCCGCGATTCCCAGCCGGCCTCGGGACGGGAGGGCGGTTTCGGCGAGCCCGACTGGGGTTGGGAGCACGAGTTGCCCGAGCACAACAAAGTCGACAGCGGCGCCCTCTACCCCTCCCCGTCCCTCTCCACGGCTTCTACCTCCCCCGTCTCCCCGACTTCTTCATCGTCGTTCTCCAAGCATGAGCGGGAGCACGACGACGCCAACGGATCGCACCACCGGCACCGGCACCACCACGATCACTACCCCGCACCGCAACCTTTGCCACCCGCACAAACCGCACCAGCACGCCCCACACCAACCGTAGACGAGAGTAACCCAGCACCGTCGGACCCAGCACCCGGCACCAAGAAATTCGCACCGAGACCCACCTACGAGCACGGGGCGGCCTTCGATCGCCCCGATGACGAGCTCGACGACCTTGACGAGTTCCAGATCGCCAGACTGCCCATTGATCGGGTCTTCGATCTCGAGGCCTTCGAAGGCTTCGTCGATCAAGGTTCGTAAGCCGCGTCGATCAGCGACCTCGATCGCTTCGAAGGTTCGCAAGCTTTATTTGACTGCCAGTCGGTCAATTCAACATTTGTCAGGTTTACTTAGCCTGTGAATTGATAGTTATCCTGATTGAATAATAAATTTGGCTAAAATCAGTTAATCAATTGAGGAGAGGGTTATTAGTTTATACTATTAATAAGTCAATTAGTTTGTTGAATTCTCGTGGTATTGCTTATGAAATACTTGGTGTATTAACCTCATACAAAATGTCAGCTGCTGCACATATATAAAGAAAATATGTTAAATTTTAATATCAAGACTTGTTATCAATATTAAAATAATCAACTACAATTTTATGAAGTATAATAAAATCGATGTTTTATGTCAAATAATTTTGTAATCAGCATTAAATATTTCGCTAAATGTACTAACTAAAATATCGATTAAATCAGCGATATATTTTTCCTAGTGCCCCGGATTCTGTGTCTAACAAAGAAATAATTGGTGCCTGAACTAACACAGGTGAAGTTGAATTGGTTTACCTGTCGGGTATATTATCATACAATACTGAATCTATTCGTTCGCAACTTTATAATAAACATTATCTACAGCGGCAATGCATACTTGCGGAGTTCGTAAAAGTTGTGTTTATTTTAAGTGTTACTAATTAGCGCACTTAATTACGAACAGTTTTCATTTTGCGAACTGCAGGTAGCAAAATCGGTTGTTCACAATAAAAGCTTTGCGTTAATCACGTGTTTATACGCATGAAGTCGGTCGAAGCTGTTTGAAATATTTGTTCCTACGAAGTGTACAAATGTAAAAACATTCAGTTCGTTATTCGTTAGTTAGTAATTAACAATAAAACTTCATTATTTCAACATAATTATTTTATTCTTTCAAAAATATTATTAACTGCAGTATTACGGCATTGTGAGGTTTCAATTATTAATGCTCATTATAAAGCTCATACAAATTACAGTTCCAAATTCAATATACGAAATTAATGGTAATTATTAATATTTCAATGCTATCTGTAAAATTCTAAGCATCCAAGTTTTATGTATACAGACCAATAATAACTGATGCAGTTTCATTGCGAAAAACAGTTTTTTTACCTGCATTCACTAATTTAACAAAGCTTTGTTAAAGTGCATTTAAAGCGAATATATCGGTATTTAATGAAAATGTATTGAACGGACATTGACTTAATAGGGAAATATTTTCATCGCAAGTTTATTGACCGTTCGTGTTCTCTTGGGGTGTATACTCCAAAACGAAATAATTCCATTCCAAATTCGGCTACAACAAAGTGATATATTATCAACCTTGCATCATAATATAATCAAATATAATAAATTGATCGCTCGTTTTAATCCACTTATTTTACTTTTCTGAGTAAACGTTGATATTTATTAAATCAAAACAACGTATATCACTGAATTTCTACTTATAAAAAAATTTACTCCGGACGCATTAATAATTCATTCACGTCTTCGACCACACTTTAGAGTCAATATTTGATTTCGTGATTTCAATATTCAACTTGGCAGATATCGTGATGGGCACAAAATAAAATTGTGTTTTATAGAATTAGCATTTTTAATTTAAATGCATTCATTACAAAGATACGTGTTTTATGCCAAGAGATGGAATTATGGTGTGTAATAATAATGACGTCTCTTACTTAACCACGATTTGTTAACAAATGAGGTAGTGCTCGGATTAGGAGGATTTTAAATGTAAAGTACTTAACTCTGACAAGGATTAAGGTCTCTAGACAAAAACGTAGGTTAGCTCCAGTCATATTATCATATGTTATATAATCTAATAATGCTCTGCGTTACTCAACAGTCATCAATAAAATTACGACGAATTTTAAGGTCTTAATCTGATGTTTGAATTTAATTGACATACATTCGCATAAAAATGTCTTTTACTTGCTTGACAGCGCTTTTGATTAACCAATCTACGTAAAAAAAGGATACATTATTCTTTTAATTTAATAATTTATTTTAGACTAATGTTTTATTAACAAATACGAAAAATAAAAAAAGGATAATGGCTAAAGATTGAAACATCAACATCTGCTTTTTTTCTATAAAGTTAAACAAAATTATTTTGAAACCAGTCACAGTTATTGCATCAATTGAGAAAAAATTATTTCAATTTCAAAGAACGTTATTTCAGAGTAGCTCGGAATGGTTTTGGTAAATAAAGTTTCATAATCGATGAAAAGTGTGTAATTTTAAATAAACACCACCGACAGTCGCAACGAATTTAAGTTTTTTTTTTCACAGATCAAACATCTTAATACGATATTAGCCGAATCTGCATATAAAACTTATAAAGACCGTGTTTGAATCATCTATGTTGATTTCTTTGAAGCTACGTTGCGTATATTCTATTGAGTATCTTTCCACGCTTGATATGTCTGAAACTTTTATAAGCGAGAACGGATTATTTTAGCCTTCACATTTATATATAAAGAACAAAGTAAGATGAGTTATGATTAAATATACTTTGAACAGTTGCAATTTTTTTCTTTGGTCCAATTCAGTAAAATATCCGATAAAACTACTTTGAATTTTATATCCGCGAGTCGAGAGAATCGAATGTTATAAAGGAAAATAATCATTATTTATACATTCTTAGAAATAACTCTTTAAATAGAATGCAAGCATTTACTTCTATCATTTTGTTGTTTTTATTTTGAAAGCTCGATAAATAATGATAAAAGAAAGGAATTTATTATTTTATCTTAATAAAAATGCAAATAGTAATAATAATATTCGTAATAATAAACATAATTACAAAAAGGTGATGTTTATTGATAACAAATACTCTCTTCCATGTATAATAATAATGGTCATTTTCTCTCGAAAATGTAAAAGTTTTTTTAAATGAAACAACTTCTTCCGCTGTCTGCATGTCAAAATTGCATTACTAATACGCTATCTTGGCATTTTCCAGTAAAAATAATCTCCCATCCTGACAACTCGACGACATTTGAGGTCATCGAGTCGCAACTAGAGAACCCACTCATCAACTCCGATCACCAGGACTTGCACCTGTTGAGGCAACTGCCGATCGACATCGTTCAACACTGGCACAATCATCACAGGAAAAACCAGACAATGGACGATCACGACAGTGAGTACCGTATATTTCCTTTGACGACGATAATCAATGTCTAAACAGCGAGCCACGTCGATGACCCGATCCATGCGCTGATTCGCCAAACGCATCGAGCCAAATAAAATATCAATCGCGTAATTGACGTGGCTCGATTTCTTTGAGTCGAATCCCGGAAATCGGTGGGTAGAAAAAGAAAGTAGCAAAAATGGACTTCCGAGGGTCTGGGAGATGGATGCCGCCGAGATGAGGGAACGGGGCAAAAAGCTCCGTGTTAAATTGAATTGCAGCGCTCCGCCCGGTAAAATGATTCCGAGCGTTATCAATTTTAATTAGCTTGATTTCATTTGAACAGTCATTTATGTCATTCTGGCGTAATGTAATTTCGATCGGCCTGGTCCGTCCGCTTCGATGCCCCCTTCCCCCGCCCAGTTGCCGCGCTCGAGGAACATTTGTTCAGCAACTCAAGGAACATCGCCTTCGTAACTTTGCGCGTCCAAGTTGTTAGAGTTCAGCGGCGAGATTTCTCAAAGTTGATTCGAGAAACAGAGGTAATCCGAACTGCAGTAATTGGACGCTAGGGGGCGGAAGCGGAGGCGGTGGCGGCCTTTTGTGCACATCGCGCGACGTCAAAATCGCGAAATAAACGTGCCGAACGGAATGCCGAAATGAACATTTTTACACGACAACGCCCAGCCGAGACATCGGCCCGCGTTATTATACAAATATTAGCTCGCGTGAGCCGCGCGCGCGATTTATGATCCCGACTATTTGATTTAAGGCCAAATTAATGCCTTAACTATTATAAAAAATGCGTTATAAGGAGTTAAATCACTTTCCGGCATATTATCGTACACCCTGCAGAATACTCAACTCGTCCATAAATCACAACCTTTTGAGAGGCCAGGTGTTCTGGTATAAAACTCTTAAGAGCATTAAACTCGGATCTTCTTTTTTATAATACAAGATGTTAGCGAGGGGGGGAGCGTGCATTTAATCCGAGCTTGTGAAACAGCAGCAAAATTAATCGCCACGCGAATATCGTCACCCCGAGATAACTTATTGGCCACTGGCGTTTAATCGGACATTTAATGACGCGCCATCTTTGAACTTATCGAAGCAGTTTTTGAGTTATTCTTGCGGACTTAATGGCCAATAATTTTTTAACCCAAATATTCGGCTCAGCGACAGTTTAAAATTCTCAAAATTAAGTAATTTTTTCCGGTATTCTTTAATCATTTTATTTTACGGTTTTATTTAAAAAGAACGTATACTTAAAAAGTGTAAAAATATTAATGGCTGTTGTGAAAGCGAGAAGAGAGAAATTTATAAACCACCGTACCGGTGATAATAATTATTTATAAAGTTCAAGTGTGTACAGTGACTGACTGCGTGGGTCAATATCTGCGCAAGGTCGTATAAAACTGTACTTCCCTATTATGTGGAACTCTATGCAGTAATTGTCTGCGGAGTTTAATGCTTACATAATGTGGTATATAACTCTTCACTGTAATTATCTACACGGTTTAAGATCTACGAAATGTGGTAATGTACTCCGCGTAAATCCTACCGTGTAAACAATTGCAAAATTGTGCTTTGCATACGTTATTATTTACACTATACAATTTTCATCAATCTCAGGAACGCGAAAATGAATAACTTATGAAGAACAATATTTTCCGTCAGCAATGAAAGATAGAAGTTTACAGCGCGTTTGAAAATAAAATTTTGTTTTCTGTGACTTTTTTTTCACTCGCCTCGATTTCTCGCTACTTTTTGCAGCCAACGTTTTACGATCCATTAATTGAATTCGAAGAAACCAAATTATATTGTTATTTACGTCGAAAATAATCTTATGAATAATTTTTTAATACGAAGGAAATTTGCTGATAAAGGAATTAAGCGAAAGAAGTTAATTAGGAAAAGATAATGTAAATTATATTATCTGTGTATTAAAAACACCTTTTCCGAAATGTCCCTAAAGTTTGCCACGTGGCAAATTGCCACACATTTTGGACTTACAACATTTTCGAATTTAAAAAATGAAAATCGACAATTTTTTGTGTCAATTTATATTTTTCAATATGTTTATTATTGTATTTGTCGATTTCAATTTTTTAACAGAGAAATATT
>JABFOV010000365.1:0-40914 GCA_022817685.1 Aradophagus sp. ZL-2020
AAATCATCATACCTACTCGACGTGGGTGCAGTGTACTTGTACATATTTATTTTTTATCAAAACCGACGAGGTGATACGAGTGTGAGAGAATGTTCGTGGGAGGTGAGGGGATGTATAGTAACGGGTTATAGCTGATTTCTTGGGAACCTTCATTAATACCCTTAAAAATACGTATTCCAACATTCCAAATAAGAAAAATCAAGCGGAAAAAAAAAGAGTGGCAAGCGCGGTTTCAAAAAAAAAAAAAAAAAAAAAAAAAAGAAAAAAGCGAATCAACTTTCTGCTTGATAACAATGCAACAAAAGCTGTTTCGAAAAATTTTGTGATATTCGTTGTAAGACCCTTTTTCAACTGAATACTTTTCTTCTTTTAAACCAGAACGTTAAAAAAAATCATTTTTTTCTACTGATTGAAAATAATTTAATTTTGATAAATCAGAAATCAGTGCTAGAAACCCAAATATATTAATTCATTAATAAATAAAAAAATGAATCTACCGCAGCAATAAAGTTGATTTCATCGAAAATCTAATTAACGTTTGAGAATGAATATGAATGCACGTTCGTCAAATAATAAACACGGACAAAAGGAAGATCTTCCGAACGGCTTATGGCTCGTTTTAACGAACTCGTCTCGTTGGCATTGTTACGTACGTCCGGTTATACATTAGACATTTTGTCAACGACGTTCGTCAACGTTATTTATCCATAATTACTGATACATCGAACAAAGCTTTTTACTTGGTCATCATAGATAAAGCTCACGTAAATATTAATGTTTTGATGCCTCAACATTCATTACACTGAAACAATAATGCAAGCTAATGTGCGATTTTGTACACGCTGATTCGATATCTTTCAACAACGAAATATATTAAACGAAATAAAGAGGAACAAAGGAGGATCATTTCCTTCGAAAAACAACGAAGCGCATTTTGACTGAATGAAATCACAAAACGAAGCCAACTTTTAATCACGACGAAACGCTTCATTTTGATCGCCGTGTCGGATTTGTTTCTCCCTTTCTGCTGCCAATTTCAAATGTAATTTCCACTTTACGATCGGACACCTGATATAAATCGAATGGATGTGATAATTATACATAAGTCAATTTAAAATTCTTATTCGAGTTCATAAGCTCCGGGCAGTGGGTGATTTCAGCTGGTATAAGCAATAAAACGATGAGTTTCTTCTAACATTCTGTTCTCCGTCGTCCCGGAATTTTGATGAACGCTAATTAAACGACATGAGTTGGATGCGAACCGAAAGATGCGTGGGCGACGGCCGCAAAAGGTATAAAAAAAGCTCTTTGAAACGTTAATTTGCATTTATGGAGTTACGTTTCTCGGATTGCCCCGAGTCGCGTAAAACACGTGTAATTGCTTGTCGATTGGCCACACACTTTTCCTTTTGTGCGACCGATATGTCATAAAAGCAATTCATTTTCGTCTCGTCGTTATTGTCATATCGATCGTGCATGTCCTTTAACTGATGAACGATGTTCGTTGATTCGATACATTGCCAAGGAAACATGGCGCAGATGCTGTATCGTCGCCATTGAAGAAGCGAGCATTTTTCTTGCGGGGCGGTGATTTTCGATCGCACGGATCTTATCGAGAGTCCTTTTTTTACTCGTGCTCGTGGGCTTAGATTAAAAGCCGATGATTGGATATTGTGGAGGGGGAATTTGTGATGGGCCTTAAGGCCCTATTCGAGATCGGAGCCGTCCTACCGCCATAGGGATATCTTTGACGGGCAAGCAATAAGAACAAGTATGAAATCAGCCTCCCGACAGACAACAGACTCTATCAGATGGTAATTATGAATATACGGTTGATACTGGAAGATGCGGTCAATACTCTTGCGATCAGATATACAAGGTGAAATGCTGCTTTGTATTCAAAAAAAATATATATATCTCATTGTTATTTATCATTCTAAATTTATTAAATTGCAAAAAGATCCTACTATATTAAAAAAAAAAATTATCCTTTCAAAAGGATCAGTCGATGAACAGAAAAGAATTAAAATGTAAAAATAAACGCGAGTTTATGTTTATATAAATATTGTATACCAAATAAAACGCCGTAAAAAATGAAGTTTTTAAAAGCTGGCCAGTCCATGCTGAGAATACGTTATTAACACAAATGTTGAAGGTAATTTACACAGCGTAATAGAATAGAAATATCCGCTTTCGGATCACCCGGTACGTAAAATACGTTCGAGACGGTATGTTAGCGGCTGACATTATGAGTGACTCATGATATGGTGGAAGGCATCGGTCAGTCTATAATATATTATAAAAATGCATCCACACGCCTCGATGAGTTGATTGTCTGCTTGTCCGGATGCCAAAACGTCCAAACGCGTGCATTTTATACCGCGTTACATGCGTTTACAAAGTGCTTGGCCATGGGTGCCGCGAGAGCGACCCTCCACAGATTCTATTCCTTAAAATATCTACCAAATTCTCGCTGCCGGACAGTATCTTGAACGCTTTTCCACCCTCTTGAATTCGCACAGCAACGCTTCGCAAGCTCGCGCCCGTCAATTTTTATGTTGACCTCAAGCGTAAATTTGGAGCATTATGTAAAAACCAAAAGTAGACATACACATAAAAGAAAGTGTTATAAAAATTAAAAATCATCGTTTGATATCACAATAAATCAATGTTTCGTAGATCTTTTCTTTCTTGAACGTAACTTATTAAATTAAAGAACGTAGTAAAAATGCAATAAATCTACTTGCATCTATTTTGAGATCAATTATTTAACGTCAGCCCAATGTATGAAATGTATGAAAAAAAAAGTAATCGTCCTTCCATCTCGTTTTATTGCCAACGTTTCCAGTTCGGTGTCTTCACTGTCAATCCCCGCCTCTGACGCGAAGCCATTCGTCGGTACGTTAACAGCCAAAGTGAAATGTTGTCGCAGCGATGTTTTCGTTCGGCGTTTTTCCACCGTTGACGCATATGTCACTCTCTCAGCTGAATTCGTTTTGATTACGCGACGCTAAATCGCAGAAACTCGCGAAGTACAAGCCCAAGTGGATTTGCGTATGAATTCGCGACTTGGCTACACTTACCGCGAGGGAGGTCGGGCATATGTCATATTCTCATTGTCTATGTTGTTACAAAGACATAAGTACGCGCTACTAAGTGCTGTTTTATTTGCGTAAGAACAGTCCCCCGGGCCGGGAAGGGAGGAGGGAATTGCTTGCCTTTTGTCGTGCTGCGCATAAGCGGCGGATGCATCTTCCCCAATATATACAATCTTCAAATGCCAAGCTCGTGGTACTTTGCTATTTCACGTCAGCGGCGAATTCCGGAGCGCCTTTGTGCGACCAAGTTGTTGTACCGTGCGCGTAGCCGTATCCTCGCGAATCGAAGCGAGCGGATTGGGCTTAGGTTTAATTGATCTGCCCGTGCTGGCCAGGTGTATTCACGGCTGGGATTCTTTGACGACTCGGTAACGAGGCAAAGGCTTCGAGACCGTGTTTGTTATTGCGTTAGACGCCAAAGACCCGGATGGTTTGATGCAGTCAAGGATCTCCGTTAATCTTGGGCGGAATTGTTATTGTCCCAGCGGTATCCGCAAGGGTGCCGTCGGGTCGAGTTCGGCGAAATACGATCGCTCGCGAAACAAGGCGAACCACTGGTCAAACACCTGCGATTTGCACGGGCGATCAGAAGTCGGTCGCGTGTTCGCCGGCGATACGCCCACGGGGCAGGGCACGCTCGCGGGACAATACATTCGCCGCGTGGCGCCAAAGGGCAAAGGATGCGCATTTAGTCTCTCTGCGATATCTCGTTGATGTCCAAAGGTGCTCTCTCACACTCGACGAGACGCCGCCTCCTCTTCGGCAAATTGTACAATAACAATCCTAGCGGTAGCTGGCGTTGTTGTCTGCTTGTCGTAGTCTCCTGTTTCTCACACCATCTTAACCTAGCCCGACTGCCGTACAGCCTTGTGTACATTAGCGGATGCTCCGGAGGTAAGACAAACGGAATATTACACAAATATCTCTCCAAACGGCGAGCGTCCGCCCGCCGACGCCATCTTAGTTTGCGAGCGTTTCATCTTAAGACGCGGCGTAATACAGAGAGCGGGTTCAGTGGGGCGGCAGGGGAGGGGGGCGGGAGCAAGAATGGTAGAATGAGTACGCGACGCAAAAGGAGATGAACCTCCAAGGCGTGTTGCCCTCCAGAGTTTGGACAATTTCTGCGAGCCAGAACTACGTTCCGATTGCTTAGCCTAATTCATCCTGGTTATCCCTGTTGTATGGCATCAAAGTACCAACCGGTCCTTGGCGCTGCCTCGTCAAGAAAGTTATCTCAATGCGCGCTACTAAGGATCTTGCTCAAACGAACGCGCCATTCAAAGGCTACCTCTTCCATTGCGATAACACGTGTCGTCGCTACGTCAAAGTTGACGTTATACTGAGACGACGCTTTTAGCATTGTGATAATAGCTTTCAATCGGCCGAAAAAGGAAGGAAAGAAAAATGAGCTCCGTTCGACTGTCAAATGTTTTGCTTTCGGTTTGTTATTGTTTGATAATTATTTCCAAACTCAATTCGACGTTGCGCCCTAGTTGCATTTGTAAAGTTGCTTTGAAGCTTTGTCGAGTGAAGAGTAAACAATCAATTTAGACAATATTCAAGAATACATATGTTTGTAATTACAATTACTTTTTAAAAATAAGATAGAGATTAAGAATAATGCACTTGATTATTAACACAAAAAACTACGCCAATTCATTCACTCTGATTTCACGTAATCTAGAATTATTATTACAAGATAGATGGTTTGTAGCAATTTTTCGCACAAGTGCATAATCACGTGGAAAACTTCCCCCGTAGTTCGATTTCTCGCATGTTTCAATTCATCACGATCTGAACAACTAGAATCCAGTTCGTACGTCCCTTCCCGTACGTTTCAAATATCTCCTGGGACATCTTGAACATGTTTTGTCTCTTTTTCCGTTTGCTTCTTCGATACGTTTGCCGATGACAAGACGAAATTCACAGAAACATTAACACGCGACAAAATTACCGTTGTACTGTGCATGGCCTCAATCACGCAGTTGAGCCATAATGAGAATATAAACGAAGCAGATTGCCGCGACTCGATGAACCTGCCTCGCATCATTGCTTTGCGGGTCTGAAGAACTTCCGTCGACGATCAAGGCCCCAAGGGACGTATTCAAATTCGATTTTAATACAACTACTGATTCTCATTCTCTTAATCGGACACGCTCGCGAGCTGAATGCGGCGTAATTCGATATCATTACGAGGTATTGAAACTTGCGGACGCTCGATAAAACGATTTCACTCGCGCTGATTGTGGATCGTTAAGATAACGCGGGGCGCGAGGCCGATAATCGATTAGCAAATTGCAAGGCTCGGCCGCGTGTTTGGGAAGATTTGACGGGCCTGTTATTAGCCGGGCAGCGATCGTTAGGCCGGCGCGGAGGATTGTTCACAGCTGGCAATGAGCCTACCAAGCCGCTCGCAGATCCCTTTGAAGGATCGTGGAATCATCAGCTCGGGCATCTGACGTGCTCGTTTACAAGGTTCCCATGGGCGCCCTTAACCCTTTGACAAGTTCGGCCGGCGAGCGTTGCCGCGCGGTATTATCCGCCGCTCTATCGGTTAATTGTTCCGAGAAGCGCGGTCGGCGGGGTGGGCCGGGAGGGGACCGAGAAAGTGCTTTGAAGAGCGGCAAGGTGGGCGAAGCGTCTATTTTTCCTGCAGAATCGCATCGGCCGTTGTGCACCTGCGATCCCTCAAAGGAGGCTAATATTTAAATGCGCGTCGATCATCGCGTCCGCGTATTCAAATGTTTGATCGTTAGATAATGTGAGACGATCGCGTAACCCTCAGTTTGGCCGACTATTTAAGGACGCCCATTGTTCGCAGAGAATGAAGCGTTTCGGTGAAAAGGAAAACAAATATCGCCGAAGCCCCGATGAAAAGACATGACATCTCCTTTTTTTTCTCTCCAATTACTTCCATTCCGGATTACAGATTTCGATTTCAATGTCCTTTAAGGAGGACGACGTCGGCGTTGGGGCAATCAGCGCGAATTCGTCAATCCGAATGCCGTTCCTTAATAAAAGGTCGCTCGCGCGAAAATAAGAATTTCAATGAGTATGAATACGGTGAGAATTCATCGTCGAAGAAATCATGTTTATCGATCGAACGGTCGTAAATAAAACAGCGTGACGATAATTTGGCATTCATCGGGAGAAACGAATGAATGCGCGAATTTGAGTCCTCTTCATTTTGGACGTTATGTATGTCGTTAACATAATTGGTTGCAATTTGACTTCTTATGAAACGACGAGGAGCGGCCGGGACGACGTCTTGTTTTCGTCCAGAAACTGAAAGCGGGGAAGGGTCGCGAGACTTGTCAGGCTCGCAAGTGAATTAAAACCCGATCAAAGTTTATGAATAGATGTTTCAATATTCAGCGACGAAGACAGCGATAAAAAAGTACCGTTGGGGAAAAGGAGATCAAGGGAACCTGACCCGAGGGCACGCGATGAAGGAACTGCGAATTTTTATACCCTCCGACGGTACATCGCGCGCGTCGTTAGTGATTATTGCATTTTTACCAAGTCGGCCTGTGCAAAACGTAATATCCGAGCAACGTGATCTTCGTTTAAGGCCGATAGCGTTCCCAAACTTGTACCAAATCAATTTAACTTTCCGTGCGCAACTTGTTGGGATGTATAAATTATTTACTATCTACGAAGAGATTGCAAAAATGACTACGCTTTTGGTAAACAATTAACTTTGCCTTAATTTTGGTAGTAATAAAATTGTTTTAGTATAGCTTTCAAATACCTGATATATTACATTTAAATGTTTATATTTTTATGCTGAAAAAGAGTAAGATTTGTGTAATTAGTTAGTGTAACTGTGTTTAGTTCCGTTTTAATTTGATTTCTCTTTTTATTTCCGGCCACTTATTTGAAAACAATAATGCACCTGTGCGAAATTTACGCAGAATGCTTCAAAATAAGGAGTGGAAACGAAGAAAGAGAGTGAATAAAAGTGTGAGCGAGTACTTTACAAGCAATTCAAGTCTGCATGACATTTTTCCTTTCCACGTGGATACGTTTTTATAGTTGTTTCGTTGGTTTCTTTTCCACAAATGCCGAATGTGCGGTACGCACAATGAAGCAGCATGAGAGGGACGCAAGTTCTTTCCCAAGATTTTCCAGAGTTAACTAAAAACATTATTATGCTGGACTTGAGTAGATTAAATTAATTAAACATTATTAATCAGATTTATTTATAAATGCACGTATAGTAAAATTTAAAAATTACGTATTAAACGAATACAATTTTATAATACGAGAATTATAGAATAATGTAGCTTATACCAAAATCAAAGTTCGGTTTAATTTTTTACAAATGCTTATTACATAAAACCTATGGGTAGAAAAGAGTTGAACACAAAGTGTTCAAGTTGTTTTGATTTTTTTTGGTCTATATGCGTATGCATAGAGTATAATTATTTCATAATATCAAATGTTCTTTATTGTCGACTATTTCGCTGTAAAAAACCAGAACAATTTTTCAAATTTAGGACAATGCAGTTTGTAATAGTAAATCGCCTTAACGATTTCATAGCACAGGACTGAGTTAAAATCTCGATCAGCTTATTTGACCTTTTGAAAGAGAAAGCGTTCGATTTGTACAGTTCGGCAGGCCGCTTGATTCAAGTAAAAGACAATGACGCGGATCCGAAGCGGCTCCTAGATTGAGAAAGATGGGTTAAAGCACTTTTGGAGGTTCCTCCTCATCCTGTATTTCACGGGGATTTAGGCCGAAGACATTTTCACCCAATAAATAGATAGGCACGGCACTGCGTGTTATACATAGACCATCCTTATTTTAAACTCTAACTAGCTACAACCTCAGTGTATTCCAGGGGGTAGTGCCGATACACTTGATGGGATTTCTAGTCGATGGTGCGGACAATCCTATTTCGACCCTCTCGAAATCACTCGCCTTCGTCTTCGAATTTCGACCCGTTTAGACGACGTTAAGTCGCTCTTCGGAAGTTGATTATAATATTGCTACGTGTCTTGCGTAATATTCTATACGATGTTGCGAGTAGCCATAACCCAAATCTACTAGGTGTCGAAGAAAATTTTCTAAACACATGGCCACAACATTTTTAATTTAATTTTCAACAAATTTCTATTTAATATCACTTAATCAATTTTATGAAGTAGTGAATCAATAATAAAAAATATATATGAATCGTAAAATAATTGTATTTGATTTTAAATATAATTCTTTTTACGATTACATTATTAATTTATTTCATTATTTTTAATTACATTATTAACAAATTTCAGCTGTATTTTATTTACAGTTGTTTAATTTTTTTTTAAACGTGAAGTAAACAATTATAATCTGATTGATGTTTGAAAAGTATGTCAACACAGTGTTTGTCGAATATATTGCGTAATAGAATGATCAGATCGAAAAGGAATAACAATAATGAAAACACGTCAAAGGTTTAATGAAGGTATTCATAGATACAGCTGGGATTTGTGATTCCTTTTTCTGCGATCGTTATTGAACTCGGTCGGTATTCACACGTGCAGACGTTTTGCGCGGTTAGATTTCAAGATCCTGTTGCGGTCCATCCTGCATATACGCCCACGAATTTATCACTGAGTATTATTCATTGAAATGTCAATGGAACATTTGAATATGAAAAGAAGGAGCAAAATAAATGAGCCGCCACATCGCGCTTGGTTGTGATCGTGCACGTTGGCATATACGCACGGTGGAAGTTGCTCACTGGCGTAAACCGTCTAGATAGTTAGGTTCGATGGTTTAATCGATGCAGATTAAGTTTAGGAGACCACAAAGTAGCATTTTTGTTCAGCTTCCTGTTGATTTGCGTTAAATTTCATTCATACCAGCGTATTTATAGTCACAAAAAACTATTAAACCCTAATTTTGTGTATTAATAAAAAAATCAAAAAAAAAATCAAACATGTTTCGAAATCAGTTATTTGCACTTGAATAATCTTGAGATAATGCAAATGTCAAAGTTGGTTCAATAAAAAAAAATGTATTTATGTATACATAATCATAATAAAATAATTTGCTATAAATATGCAGCGAAATTTAAGTATAATTTTTTGTTTATCTTATCGTAATTTTAAATAAAACAATTTTATAATCGAAACATATAATTTGCCACACGAACATATCTAATTGAATAGCGAATAATTTTTATCACGTATAATATGTAATGTAATAACTTATCTAGGTGGTATTTAATTCAGTTCGATTAATATTTAATTCTAAAACTTTCATCTTTAAAAATATCTAGTTATGCAGAATCAATAATTTGACTCAAATTCATTGAAGTAATTGAATTCAATAAATTACAAAATTACGTACTTTATAAATATCAAAGCGTATGTTGCTAAACAGGAGTATTATCAGATGAAATTGTAAACGAAACAGTTAATATTTCATTTTCTCTGCTTAAATTATCGCATGCATGTATTAATCGTAGGAAAACCCGTACATGTGAATCTGTTAAAGCACATTAGCAACATATTACACGGAAAGCGAAGCTGTTATTTCGCCAACCCTTCAATTGGCAAATCAAGTGATGTATCGGAAGACGTTGAAGATATCGGAAGCGTAGCGCGACTATGCGTGGCAAATGAGAATTACCACGTCTCAGGTCGGTCGATAATATCTAATTGTTATTATAAACTTACAATATATATGTTTAATCATAATAGCTTTAGGCTAATTTGATAGACAATTAAGGGTAATGGTAATTATGAGCGTATACATTGCATATATTAGGCTCCTATATACATTACACTTTGCTTATAATAGTCTATATAGCTTTGGGCCACAATATCTTTATGAACTGTTGGAATCGTCTATTTCTTTTCACCAATAACTTCTTGTCAGTTTACACTTTTTAAACAATATTCGTTATTGTTTTGCAATTGTTAGTCAAACTTACCTATTGATCGAGCCAATCACACAACCAAATCACTTTCTTATGTAACAAGATGAAACAAAATTTTAACGTGTGATAGAGAAATTACAAAATAATGAATAGAAAACAGTGCGCATTTCTGATTACCACTTTGTAACTTCAAATTGAATTTTACCTTTTATAAACTGACTGAGTAATACGTGCACAAAATATTTTTAATTTTCTTCAAGACAGGAAAAAAGTATACACATTTTACTTATATTGATGGAATTATAATATTTCCATCAAAATCACTTTAACAGCGATAATTTTTTTAGAACCCTTGTATACCTCTTGTCTCTTAAATTTGACGAAAAACTTGTCATCTTTTTATCAGTTCGTGTATTGTACGTACGTGATACATACTTGGGCACATGAGCTGGCAAAATACCACAGATATTCGGCTTTCACATACCCGATATGTTGGTTTTACATTGCATTTTCATTCTTTTCCGAAGCAGTCATAGGCGAATTGTCTTTCCCCTGATCTAAAAATTAACTCTAATTAAAACTTATGTCGGAAAATTTCGACCACAAATTGCCCCTTGACTTTTGTCTCGCTAACGACGTTTATTGTGACGATAATTTAAGATTATCCGGTGTCGTTGATCTCAATGCTTCATTATTAAATCAAGCCTCTTAGATGTGTCAATGGGCACGGGGAAAGGAAGGGGACGGGCGCATCATCAAGTTTCCGCGGGATACACAATAAAATCGGATTTTTTAATCGATGCTCGTCATTGCGAGGATATTAGACCTGGGGGACGTTGCAGTGACTAAACAAAGGGCGTGGACGCGTTAGGCGTAAGAAGGAGGAGGCCACGAAGGGCGCGCTGATAATTTGTATTTGGCGCGATGCGCACTTGAGCGCAGCCGATGCGTCGCCACAATACGGCTGAGATAATGACGAGCGGTGGTAAGGACAAACGAATATGCCACGAAGTGACACCTCTCAATGACTCTTGTTCTTGCCGGTTATGAAACGCCGCGATTGCCAGCAGACTACGCCGCTCTTCGGTAGTAATTGTGACGCGATGGAGCCCTTGTTTTTAATGAGAAATAACGGTCTCGCAAACGTTTGCCGCTGTTGATTCATGATTAACCACCTGTCTGCGACAAACAAATGCCTTATTGGAACATGAGCGATACCCTGAAAATGATATTCTTTTTCGTACGACTGCGATCCCGAGTCGCGTGTTAATTTAACAAGTACGAATTGCGATTCATTGCACTCGAAAGAAAGAAATGGCCACTTGATTTCCGAAGAAAATCTTGGTCAACGCTCCGGAACGAACAAACCCCAAAGGGCTTCGTTCCTATTCGTTCAACGGCCTTTGAGGATCTCGATGAACAAATCGTTTTAATTGGAATTCGTTGCTCGGCTCATCCAAGTACGCGCTTTAATCAAGCGCGATATTATCAGCCACCTAAGCCATTCGATTTGATGCGCGATTGGGAGGGAGTAAACGCTTCTCTGGTGTTCTAAACCATTCAATTTGGCGCCGTCATGATTCCGAGGCACTCTTGGGTCGATACAAAGGGGTTTGCTTTGGTGCGCAAACATCTTAGAAAATTCATTTACGTTACAAGTGCTGAAACATTGTAAGACAAACTGTTGTAGCTCGAGACGTGAGCGTTGCATTACGATGGAACGATAAACTGACTAACAAGTAGAAGAAAAACATCAGTCGGTATTTTTTCACGCTGATTTTCTTCACGTTTTGAATTGTACCGTGTGACATGCATTGATCGGGCTTTTAAATTGTCGAAATTCTTTCATACACATAAAAACCTGTATCTGATTTATTGAACCAAGCTATCAATGGCTCGAAGTAAAAGTACTTAACGAAGAGTTATTCTGTTCTTATAGATAATATATTCTCCATTACGATTAAGAGATACAATACTTCTTCCGAAAATAAAACAAAACGAAATTGGTTTTCTTTAGGAAAATAAATTTTGTTTTGCACCCAAATAAATTTCGCCTCGTCGTTATGGAAAAAGGTCATTGTATTTAACACGAGAGTAAGTTTCCTTTTTGTAAAATTTACTACTCATATACTCAACAGTAACTCATATACTCAACAATATATTGAAAAGACAAAATAAAAATATTAAAATTATCATTGTTTTGCCAGGGATTCAAATTGTTTTTTTAAAAATTATATTCTTATGTTTTTGGTGCAATAAATTTGTTATTCTTTTAGATTATTCTATAATTTCATGTTGTTTAGAAAGAACATTGATGATTTAAATCAAAGAACTAGCACTTTTGATCATTGCCCATTGAAGAAATGTACTTCTTCTTTCATTTTGTAATATTTACACCTAAAATTTCATTAAACATTACAAGTAATTTTTCTCGGCATATCGTTAACGTAGTTATGGATTGCCACAATCAAGGGTGAGGAGCTTCCGTTGGGTCTGTCTGTAGGCATTCAATATGCCGTGGTTGTTAGCATCTACAATATTATTCATATATTCAAGCCGGTGTCTCGTAAGCGAACATATTCCACGACGTGTGTTGTTACATGACGTAAGGGGGAGCGAGATAAAGGAAGGGTTGAAGGTATGCCGAGGTGCGAAACAGAGACGGAACTCCGATGTCGCGATGTTCATCGCGGACCTCGCTACGAAATCACTAGCAGCCTTGTTCGGCGCGAAATTATAAATCGCGCTTGTGGAGTTGGAAATTGCAACTTACGCGAACGGCAATTCGTTCGCGCCGATGCTCATCGATGGTGCCGAGAACGAACTCGATTGCCAAAGACCCCCGGCAATTTAATGCAAAGCTAGAGGGCGCACTACACGGTCCGCCGAAATAAGAGGCCGGCAATTTGTCTTGGCCCATTAGGAGGAACGCTCGTTGGCTTGCTTCGGCAATAGAAGGGTGGAAAACAGGAAGTGGCTGTTTTATGGCTGCGCGTCTGTTCGACGATCGTCTCGTTCCGATACCACTTTATCCTCGGCGTTAGCCGTTTCCTAACTATTTACGAAACAAGCTCGCTTCTTCGGCTCGCTGCTTGCTCACTTCTTTTCCGTATCGTTCCGCGGGCGCGTTCGTACAGCGGCTGCCTCACTCCATTATTCGTTCGCCATCTTCCCCCTTACCTTCCCCCCTGGAACCCGGTCGCTGTTCTTCTTGCTTTCCGATGCCGTTTCCCGAAAACCACTCTCCCTTGAGCTTTACGCGGGGCTTTCCGTTTATACTTCTCGTACTTATTTTATCGCAACTTAGATGCGGGCTCGCAGCCGTTATATGTAGTAATATGAATTTTTAGACAGATTAATCGCAGAAATAGTCGACTCGATGCACTTAGGACAAATTTAAATTTAACGTGATGCCTGGTTAAATTGTCTTCGATTAAAGAGATTCTGTTAACTTGAAGAAATTATGTTGCAGTGAATAGAAGATAACCATTAATAATTTTTTCGGAACAACTGCAAGTATTATTACGAGATACTGAAACTAAAATGAAACGAGAAATATTCAGTGGTTGTGATATACGAAAATTGATTTGAAACAAGCCGATATTTGATGGCCCACAAACGATCTAGACTCGCTTCGAATCAACATTTGTATCGAAGCATTCCGAAGTGAATTTGCACGATGAATTTCTCGTATCCGATAAGTAATAGAAATAGCGGCAGACGCTTGGCTTTTTCGTAACCCGCGAGATACACGTCAAGCAGTAATAAATAAATATACAGCTTGCCAGGATCCGGTGATAATACGTGATCCTCTTGCATTGAATACTTAATGCCGAGTCTCGATGTAGCCGCACGCACGTGTACACACAAACATCGGGTTCTGTTCTTCTATCGCCCGCGTATCTCCAGTTCTTCATGAGAAACCTCCCGCGTACGTACGACCATATCTGTGTACGGGCTTATACACAATTTTAGTATCTTCGCGCGCGACACTCTCACATTAGAATAGGAATGCGCGATATTGTGCGCTCGTACGGGAATCGAGGGAAGAATGTGAGCATACGTAATAAGGAATTGAAGGAAAGAGGCAGTCACTATTGACTCGCGGCACAATAAAATAACACAAAATACTTGTATGCCGCGGGGAGGAGATGAAAAAGAAGAGACATCGCCAGCGAGGGGCGCGAGCCCGGTTACGTAAGCGTGCTTGAGTTCGTTGGGAAGGGAGGGGGGCGGAAGGGGCCGAAGCTGGTGTGTGTATGCATTATGCACGACGATAATGCTCTCGGATACTTTGTCTGTACGAGGATAACGCGAAAATTCGCCCTCTCGGCGGAAATCGTCGGCGCTTCAGACTCTTTAGGAGGCGGTGGAGCAATTTTCTTCCAGCGATTCGTGTCCTTCCGCGGCGGATTCAAAGAGACATGGATTAACAGTCCAAAAGAAGCGCGCCGAAACCGCTTCTACGGTCGAAGCTGGCATTATGACCGGTATCAATTGCGACGCACCTCGGCGTTATTTCGGCAATTACGTAATCCGCCATGAATGCGAAAATACTGCGCAGTCCTTTTTCGCGAATCAACGACTAATGCTCGGGCCGTTCCTTTGCTCCGACGTATGTTATTCCTTTCACGTGGAGCTTTCAAAATAAAAGTCTTTTGTGCTCGGTAAGTGTGTATATAAATGTCAGATGCACTTATACAACTCAATGAATTCAAGGGCTGAATCTGTCTTCGTGAAACGTATCGCAGCAGAAAGGGATTTCGATACACGTGCATTCATCTGTACACGTACATTCACACGTCACGCAGACATATCCGGGTGTATCAGTACGGCCTAACCTAAATTCTGAATAAAACGCTGGTTGCATAGGGGATCAGGCGCGTGATGAAAAACAAACAGTGATTTAGGTTTGCTGTTTGATCTTTGGCCGGTGTATTCACACAGAACTCGACTCCGCGTTATTATCTATTGACAGGTACAGTCGCCGTTAATGCTGACCGTGCTGGATGTGCCGGATACATGCTCTTTCAGATTTCGAGTCTGCTTAGCATTTGAGAATAGCTTTCATACCCCACCGTGCTTTCAACCTTTAGCGTTTGACGATGCGCTCGAATGTCTTTAAAAATAAACGAGTGTTACCGCCAGTAAGATACAGTCCGATTCATTGTAAGCCAATCGTAGTGTTTGCTCTTGTTTCCACCATTTGCTGCAACCGTATGCCGTGCATTGATGGAAATCATTGCATGCGCAGATGAACGTTTGTACGAAATATTGGCAATTTATGAAAATCTTTTCATAGCTTTCTATGAAAATATTTCAATAAAAAGCTCGAAATTTCAAGAAGCAACTTGAATTTTTTTGTTAAAACTTGAATTTTGTATTGAATTTTTTATTATATGTTTGAATTTTAACAATTTTTCCTTAAATTTCAAACTTATATTGAAAATTACAAATTTTTCTACATTGTATTTTATAATATTCAAATAATCATTCACTAATCTTTTCACTGACAAATTTTAACCATTTTGAATTATAATATATAGATAATTATTGAATAGACCGACGGTATCTTCTGCTCGTTAGACTGCTTGACTGTCGTCGAGGAAGCCGAAAATCGATCCGCGGCGTAATCCCAGCCAAACACTTTTCGCAGTGGAAATTCGACCGAAAACATTAACACAACGTTCGTCCTCATGGAAGACCCAAATACTTTGCACAAGAGCGTCGCGACGCAGGCTTTTCGTGTATCGCTCGAGACCCTTAGGAACGCTTGGAGGCACGCGGAAATACAGTCAGTCGATATGGGGAACGTTGACGTGGATGTGTTACGTGCCACAACGAAATTGCCCCACGTTTTCACACGCACGTTCGTTTCTGTGGGTAAACTCACTTCCACCCTTCCGCAAGCGCTTCAGACTCCTCTGTGTCCTTGTTTTCGCCGTTTACTCCTTGGTACTAATGCTCCAATTTTTGTATACAATTAATTATAATAACTCGCATACAATTATGTTGATTTTCTTTTTTAAACAAATTAAACTAAGCGTTCAAATTTTAAAAGAAAAAATTTCCAAAGATGCAACATTTCAGTTCCGTTGAAATCGATCTAATTAGTCACGCCGATTAAGCTTCATAGGCAAACAAAAGTAGTTATAATAATGTATTCATCGTATGAATTGGCATCTTTGTGTATAGACTTATTTCGCAAATGACAGTCTATAGCCGGCGTGTTGACGTTCAGGTTGCTTCATACTTTCAAACACATTTATCTTAAATAATGAGAATTAGTAATTATTTGCACCAACAATCCATATGATGGGGCCTGTCATGCCCCCTCGATTGAAGCACGCAATTCACCATCACGGGCTTCACCGCGATTAATCAGTCGGAAAACGCTAGCCCCGAAATATTTGGTCGCCTCGCATCTAAGTATCTAACGTAAATAGGAGCGTTTGATCCTCAAGTTTAAGAAATGAATGATATTAATTAAAACGCTCTCTCCCAGCACTGTTTTCCTTGTCCTCCTCCCCTCTCAGTTCTTTCCGTCAACGATTCACCAGTCGCTTCCTCCGGAGATATTTATTCGCCGACTCGTTTTTTATTTCGACTCGAGCGCCGAGGACCCACTCGTCTTAGTTTTACTCCCCCGTACGACCTCGCTTCACCCTTTTCCACCCTCGTGTTGCCGCGCGGTTCTGTCGCGCGCCTCTGTCAAGCTCTCTCGTTGGCTCTTTAACCAGTGGCGCAAAGAAATTCATGCCTTTGAATGAATTCTCTTAATTGAATGCCACACGTCACCTTACGGAGGACCGAATCTCCAGTCAGGTTAAATGTTCTCATTTACGGAAGTAAGTTACACTGACAGCCATACATAAGGCCAATATAATCGAATACGTCTAAAACATCTAAAACAATGTTTTGTTTGAATTGAATAAAAAATTATTAAGATCGTTCTTGTGAACAGACAAGTCATTATTTCGTGCATCGATGCAACAACGGTTCAGGATATTCTCGTTTGGACAGTTTTTCGTTAGATTTGCAGGCTTTTGCGAGTCGCTACGTGAAGCATTTTGTCGTGATCGGCATCGATTCAGCAAAGGGAATTCATCATCGGAATATAATTATTTCCCGCGGAAGAAAGTCCGTCGGAAATTTGTCCCTTTTAATTTCCCCGGCTGCTGGCGAGTTTTAATTAGAATTCGTATCTCGCGTTATACACGAATTATATGAATTTCACGGATTGACCGGGTGGACTGAAAAGCCGAAAGAGACGGATGTATCCGAAAGAGGCTTTCCGTATCCGAAGCACGTAACTCGTCCATGATAGGATAAGCTATGACGACGGAAGAGGGCGAGCAAGAGAAAAGGCCAGAAAGAAAGGGAAGAAGCATCTGGTTGCCAAAGAGAGCGATAGGAAGCGGCGCAAGAGAAAACACGGTATAAAAGGAACACTAGTAGGTATTAATATTTAGCATCTCTGAAACCGCCCGCATTGAAGTAACCCCGGATTCCCATTTGCCCGCGTCTCTCCCCTGCGCGCGCGACTCACCTCCGCTACATCTGTGATCCTCTCCTTTACTCCACGGACTTCTCTTTACAGTAAAATATGTAAATTTAACCAATATTTCTAAAGACCCGCCACCACCACGGCATACGCCCTGCTCTTTTATGACGGAGCAAAGCGCGATATCTGCGGATACCGCGGCGTTTTATCGGCGCAAGTGCTTTTATGTTTATGTGTATTTACCGAATATGAACGTGTGTTACTGTCGGTGTTCCACACACGCACGCACTCGCGTGTGTCCTAAGACTCGGTGTGAATCTATTCTGATGATCGTGGGTGTTCATTGAATATTTTACAACCTTTGAGTCGGAATATAATAGAAATTTAAAAAAACACGCGAATGTAGAAGGAGGGGAGAAGTCGAAAGCAACGCAAGAAAAACAGAGACGGTACGTTTGAGATTGCACGGCTGAATACATGGCGGAATTCGTTCGGCCTTTCGGACGATTTCAACAACGAGGGTTCGAGAGATCGATCGGGCCATCTCTGACGATGCCTATCAAATTTCACCATTAACCGCCGTAACGAGGCTCGACTTGTTGGATTGTTATATCGACAACTCGAACCTGTAATTTGCTATCCTTGTAATTTGCTTCTTTCTATGAACTTGTTTTTCTATATGAGGCGCTGATAGTCAAAGAGTGTGTCTTGTGGATATTCTCAAGAGGTTTCATATCTGGCTAATTATTTTTTTTACTCCTCTGATGTCTCTTACCAAATTATTTCAGACTGCGCGAGTCAAAACGTCGTTTTTCTTCGTGATCCACGATGTTTAATGGAAGAGTTTGATTTTAATTAAGTCAACTCTTGCGTTCTTTCAAATATTTCGTGATTTTGATTCAAGTTTTGATTCAAGTTTTTCAACTAGCTTTGTAAATGTGATACACAAAGGCCGTAATGTTTTCTATTTGGTAATTAAAGAAAATGCGATGTTTCTTTGATACCGTAGGTTGACCTAATACGCAAATTGAGTATCGTATAATCAATTGTACGTCGTCATAACGTAGTCCAGCAGACCTGGACAAACAATGGATTTTGATTGTACAAGATTTAAGGGCGGCTTACCGTTGTTGAATGCGAATTTACGGGTGCGCAAGATTTCAAGTCGCATCGACGACCTAAGTCGATCGTAACGCCGCGAACGGGTTTGAAGCAACGCGACGTTAATATTCGAGTAAGTCAATTTACCCGTCGTTCGACGCCTTTAATCAAATAACTACGCATCGCAGCCAGCTGTCGCGAAATTCGCTTTCACGCCCCGTGGGTTGTTGTTTCAACGTCAAATAGGTATTTTCAATACTCTTATGCGGCCGTCCAATGGTCAGAAGAATTTGAATTTTCAAGCGGCAAGCTAGACAAATGCAAAACAGGGCAGCGTCTTAGGAATCCGACCGATTCCGACACTGCCGTCGAGAATACAAGATTCCCGATTGAGAGTGACACGCTGGAGGGATCGAGCTTCTGTCACTGCAAGGACTCGAGAATTCGAAGCATCCGCAAACACCGAATCTCTCGCCTTGCCAAAGCACGAATCAGCGTGCCACCCCCGCTAGATTTTGAATCGTTCAGAATCCTTCTTCGAATGGACGATATCAAGATTGAAGGAATGCCTCGAGATAAGACGACGTCCGACTTAAAACGTCGAGATGTTGTTCCGTCTGATCGAACTACGTTAAGTGGTAATATCAAAGTTTCCAGATTAAGTGGGGTTCGATTGAATCACTAATTTCTCTTTGTAGATGTCATTTCACAATAATATTAATGCAAGTTATAAAAAATAAATAGGTTTTCAGTTGAGAATGTCAACCTGCGAAAGTCATAAAGGATCCATCAGATTATGATTTTGATGTATAAACTATAAAATTTTGTTTTAAAGACTTTCTTTCTGCCTGTGATGGATGCCAGCATATAAAATATGTTATCAATTTCTGTAGACAGTTTCAACAACGTCTTGAGATTCAAAACTTTAATGATGCCGCTTCTAAATTAAAGCTTTGTGGCTAGGCTAGGCCACAAGGTTCGACAAAAAAAACTGACTAATAACATTATAACAAAAAGGTTTAAATTAAAAAATTCAATACGATCTCTCTTAAAATGTTGATTAAACGACAGAAAATCGATATACCTACAAGTGGTTTCTTTTGAAGTTTTATCCATTAATTAGTAGATGTTTTCCAGTTCTTAAAGTTTTAACTTGGCTGTAGTCGAAAGTCGGTCGTAACAAGCAAAAAAGCGGGCAAGCTGGCCGCGACCCCAGGAGTGGGCAGTATTTACGAGGACCCTTAGACTACTCGAAGCTATCACTGTGCGCGATAACTCGTAAATCTCGGAATCCAAGAGGCCGTAAAGCGATCCAAGAAGTCCCTACGCCCGGCCACGTAATTACAAATCCTTTCCGCCATACTAAATCGGTGCGGTGTTTTCTCGCTGGCGCCTATCGCCGGCAGTCATTTTCCCCGAAGCTATCTTAAGATCCAAAGGACATTCCGAGCTTGTACCGCAGGCGACGTTAATTTAGCAGAAGCTAAGCCGGGACCTATAATTCCCGTCGCACACTTAATTCGTCGATACCGGCCGAAGGTGCGGGGGTGTCGCGTGTGGATATACGCACCGCGCCCTGATAGGGCCGGCTGCGGGAGCCTCGGGTTGGCTCGGATTAAGACACGTCCTCGTCTGCCAGCGTCTCCCTCGCACTCACGTCACGCTGGCCTAGCAAGGCGCGGCAGAATCTCTCATTCAATACGGGCGTATTGTTCACGTCTTATCATAATATCTCATAATTAATATCTCGGCATTGTAGCATGGATGGATAGGCAGGCTTCGCTGCCAGTGCCACTGATAGCAAAAGCTCTGCCAGCAAGCCAGTCAGTCGTCCTGTCTGCCGCAGCAACCGAAGAAGTACTCCTTCGAATTTCGGTTTGAAAACCACCCCCTTCGCCCCCCTCCTCTTCTTGGAACGATTCCTACTGCCGATTATGTTTTCAAATTTCCAAGTGGTTTGTTAGAGAGAGAATAGCTCTACAATACCGCAGCTTCGGATCTCAGCTCGCTAATGTCAAATACTCAGCTTCGGAATTTGTGTTCACTTATTTCTATTTAGCTCAGGAGAGAGTGTTCAAGAAATAGATCTTGCGAGTTGAACACGTTGTTGCGGACAGACCAAGGTAATAGTTTGAAGCCAATGTTGACTATTCGTAGTGATTAAAATCATCATTTTTTCTCGCAGTCTCTACATTATTGTGAATTAGTTTAAAAAAAGTCTACATTTATTTGAATTGTTATCGGCAAACGAGACGAGAAGGTGGATACAAAAGATGTTCGTTTGAGAAGTGCGGCTAGAAGAGACGTTTACCAAGAAGCACAGTGTCTGGTTCTATCAGTCTGTTTATCGTTTATACCTACAGACGATCCCTTGGACGACGATCTCGTCCTTATTGTCGACATCCTCAAAGCTCCTTAGCGACATACTTCATTGCTTGTATGTCCACCGACTATGGACACAGAACGTCCCGGGATCAAGGAAGGAATAGATTAATAGTAACGTTTCACAGAGATCTAAATTAAGGCAAGTCTTCTCTGTCTCCGTGTGCTGCACCTTACTTCCCTACAAAGAGACGTGCATTTTTTTCAGTTCCAGTCTTCCCGCTTCATCTTTCAACCGTGGCATTCGATAAATATTTGTGGGAAAATTTGCTTATTATAGTGCAGAAAAACGGATTGGCGCTCGGTCGGTTTATTTTGCAGCGCGGATCGAGGCTGGTGGGGCACCGCGAGCAGGGTGTACCGTAAAATCTTCGACGTGAGTCGGTTTGAGTCGACGTCTGTTTGAATACTGTTAACTTAACGAGACGCAAGTATTTACATTTGGGATGCGCTCGCGTACACCATTCGGATGTAAATAGGTACTCGGTGAAAATATAATATTTGCCTCGCATCGAGATCGACTATTTCGGTCGACGGCCCGCGTTATCTTTCAAGTGGTATAACGAGTGCAAGAATTGCATGCTTTCACGTAATCGAGCCCACTGAATACCGAAAAAGAAAAATCCCGCATAAATAACAATAACTAACCCTCTTCGAGTCTGATAATTAGTGAGAAACAAACAGTCATCGCATCACATGATCCTGCCCATTGTTCTTCCTCGAAACTTTTTTGCTTTTGGCTTTCAATGAGAAAAGTACAAAGTCAACTTTGAGATTTTTTTTATTAGTTGGTTAATAAAGTCCGACTATATGCTACATGTAATACAAAAAAAATTCATTAAAGTTTATTTTATTCAGTTTCTATTTGTTAATGCATCAAAGTTAAAAATCATTAATTTATTATTTCAACGTAAACCTGAGTGAAAAGTTCCTATTTTGATGACCGTCAGAATTTAATACACTCCATAAATATTTGATAATATTATTCACAAAAGTAACTTTACACATGATTTATTCGAGAACTAGTACAGGGAGAAAAAGGTGTCATGTATTATTACTATTCTTTTTAAAATGTATATCGTAAAAAAGAATAATGTTATTATTTATTACTCGCTTCAAGGGAAGAATCATTTTTATTTTTATTCAAAAGTATTATTCACTCGTGTGTAAATCTTTCGCGAAGATATTTTCCCTGGCAAATAAACATTTTTATATCCTTATTTGTACGATCTTTATCGTTTAGATAAAAAAATCGTGGTACTTGATTGATTTTCAGTGTTGCTATCAATATTTCTCGTTGAGCTATCAGACTTACAAGCGACTAGTCTTCGCCGCAACGCGCTATGTCTGCGGCAATTTTTTCATTCGTGAACGATTTTGTTGGGAGCGCGGTGGCGAATATTTAATTCGAGTCAATAAATCAGAAAACAGAAGCACAGAGCGAAGCCGTTAATAACGAAGCTGACTGCGGAAACGAAACCGAAGAAGCGAGGGCGAATTAAAAGCGAAATCCGCCGATGGTTTTAGACTGTTCGACTGTTATCTGTAGGTGGTATTGGGAGAACGGAGTCGATGGGGGTGGAGGTAAAGGGGCCCCCGTCTAAGCGGCCCTTACAGGGATGAGGGTGCCGGGCGCAGAAGGACGGGCGGAGATAAGGTGAATCAAACCGTAAATAACTGCAGGTTTAGCGGAAGGTCGGGGTGAGACGCGGTGTGGGAGACGCACAAGCTACAAAACTCGGCGAGTTTTATAGTTGAATTGCATGACTCCGAAATCTCCATGCATCGCGCGATCTACGCCCGCTCTTCTGTCTTTTTTCCGCCGTCTTGCTCGCGATCGCTTTACTCTTTTCGCATACCTCATTGCACCCCAACCATCTATTTTTGTACAGCCATACCTTTCTCCACGGTACCGTATACTTTTTCCGCCCCTTTCTACGGCCCGTGTTAAAGGGACGATTAATACTCCGCCTCGTACGACGTCGTTTCAACTAACGTTCCCTTTGGAGGCACGCGTCTTGACGATCAAGAGAGCCGGCTTTTTTTGCATCTCATTTATAAAAGCAGTCTCATAAATTTAGATTTTATACAATTGGACACTTCAATAACTTTTGCAAAAATTTTTTTGAAATATTTTAACTTTATATGCATATTTTATATTACTTTTTAGTATCACGTAACGTTTATAAGTATTGAGTACTTTTATCATTGTATTTTTTCGAATTTTTGATATATCAAAATCATAAAATAAACTGAATCTGTAAACTGCGATTTTACGAACTTGCGTAGCATGAAAACCTTAACATTACCGACCTCAAAGAAACTAGTGTCAACGCGAATCGAATTTATTTTGATGTTCAAAGTGATTAACTTGTCGAAGTTAAATAAAGTTATGGTGACTCTTATTAAAAACCTATATTAAAGGCGAAATTCCGTGAATAAGCGCTGTTAATTTCTAAAGTTCACGCGATATCGTGCAATACGAATACGATGTCCACTGAAATGTCAATATTGACTAAAAATATTCACGAGTTTCCAACCGCTAACTTGCAAGTTGTGGTCGAAAGTAACGACGAAGGCAATAACGTCGTGCGCACGAATTAATAACGTGCGAAGTGAGAAAGCGAGACGAGCCAATACATCATCGCTAGATCGCCCGTTTGCTGCTTTGGTAGCGAGGCCGCCAAAACAGCAATTACCGCCGCAAAATCGAATGAAATAAAATTGCGTTATTCGGCATGCCAAGCTGCGATCAATCATGCGGCTTTTAGTTGATGACCTCGCGAGGTCGGCTCTCGGGAACGCTCTTCGAATTCTATAGACGTATCGTCTTTTGAAGTATTACCAGGAACAAAAGCCCAGTCTATAAGAAATGCACTGAAAATGGATTTAAAAAAGCGCGTTCAACGAGTCGTAATATTTCATGTCGGCATTTTAATGTTTCAATTGAAGTCCCGCGTGTTTTGCAAAATAACTATGATTAATTGAACACGTGCATTTGCCCAGCTCGACGTTACCCTTGGCTTCTTATGGACCGCTTGAGCTGAGTGAACAGCTTCTTAATCGACTTAGTCTCCAAAACTGACTTCAAACGGTATAAAATTTACCAATGTTGAACTGCAGATGGATATTTGATACTGGCAGCCATATTCCAATAAAAGATATTGACTTAATATAAATATACAACAAATGAAAATAATGTTTACCAATATTCATCCGTGTTTGATTCGTTATTAAAAACCATACTTGGACCAAATATCCATACACAATTATAGTTATTTCTTGTACCACCTTATACCGATATTTCACCAAAAGTAAATTCCATATTATGTCTGACAAAACCGTTATTGATATTTATAGCGGTCCAATATCAGCGTGCAACATGGTCTAAGTAGCTGTTCTTTTAATGTTGGCCCAATATCAGTAGTACCACTTTCTTTCGACCGTTGAAATCTTTGATAGTCGCGAAGAAAAGTTGCTAGCCGCAGAAGCGTAAGCCAGTTGTCGTCCTTGCGCGTAGCACAAGCAAGAACAACAAGTCGTACTTGGGTTGCATAGCCCGCGGAAGTTGGTTAGCGTTAATTGTAATGCTTTTTGGTCCATACACGATTACACGATGAAATAATCCCTCATTTATGAGTTAAGTGGTCTGTGGAGCTCGACGGCGCTTCTGATGAAATGCTCTTGGCAAGAGCGGCTCGTTTCCGACGCGCGGGCCCGGCTCGCCATGGCGGGGGTTGTAAACTAAGGGCCAAGGGGTTGGAACGCGAGTCGAGGAGCAACTACGCCGGCACCGCACGACCCTACGGCGTCGCGGAAAGCTTTGCTCGTATTATAATTACATTCTGCGTACCGTAAAATTGCAAATAATTAAGATTCATTCGATGCAAGCGACGTAATAAGCAATGCAAACGTAATTTACTACCATCATCCACTTGGACTTACGTGAATGGCTATCGCAAATCAACGACTACAATTAACCGTTTTTAAAAGATTTTCAAACAGTCGTCTAATCATGTTTCAAATTGGATTTGGGTGTACAGAAAGAAATCAAGTACAGTTTGCTGAGTTTACTATAAAGTTTGTAATCGAATTGTTAAGGAGTATATTTTTGATGCTTGATTGTGAAATTATCTTCACCAAATTTGATAGCACATGTTTACCAAGAGACATAAAAGATGTAAATAACAACGGTGAGATTGACATTTAGCGCCTTAATGGTAACTTTTAAAATTGTTGTCCCTGTAACTTTTTTTTTGTGTTATTTTTTGATGCTGTTTAACAAATCTTAAAAATTTTATTTACTCATTTCGCTATCATATCTATAAAAACATAACTGATCTTATTGACTTTATTGTTGGCGTAAGTGGATTGATTTTACCTGTACAATTTTGCTTGTTTTATTCCAATACAATCCTAAGAGGTGCATATTTCTTTTTTTTTTTTTTTTAATACACACGCAAAATATATCACGATAGTGATAGAAGTTCTGGATAATTTATTTTGACCCCAGATCCATGAAGCAGTCTAATCTTAACCTAAATCATATTTGAGATGTAAATATGCGTGTAATGTAGGTCATCCACTTAAGGAACTGATAGAATGTATTAATTCTAAAAGGGTAATCAAATGAAAATATAATTTCCAAGTCCGCATTCGATCATAGCTAACTTCATTTTAATTAAATAATAGAAGAATATTACAAATTAACATTACATTGAAGAGAAAAGGAAATAAAGCAATTTAAACACCTCGCGTTGCCAATAACTTGAAAGTCAAGTACGAAATCACAGAAAAAATCATTTTCATTAGTATAAATAATAATTACAAATTTCATCAGTTATATTTATCAATATCGATTTAATTAATCAATAAATTAATAACGCAACATTTTTTAATAATTTCATTACAATTTTTTGAGTATCCGATAAAACGAATGCTGCAAAACTGGTCGCAGATTTGGTGTGTTTATTGCAAATAAGAGAAACGAATTAAAGAGTACACACGACGCTTTACGTTCGTAATACTGACGGTTGGGCAAAAATTTCCATAGAATGGCGGTATTATATGATTTTACACGCACCTGCTACAATCACGCAGTAATATCTTATTAAAAAGTAGATTTTAAGCGACGAACAACGGGCTCGATTCGCCGGCCGAATTACGTGTATTACTGTGATGTTGTTGGTACAGAGTGGCGCTGATGCAACGCGTGCACGCGACAAAGACTGACGCGGAGCATTGTCCTTTCCCCCATTCTTCTTTATTATTTTCTCAGCAGCCGATACAAAGGATACGCGGGCAAGACAAAAAAAGCAAAGCAGCTTTGGTACGGAGAATCGGTACGTGCTCTCTCGTCCCCCTGCCGCTTCACTCTCGCGTCTCCGTTTAGCGCGCGCGCCCTCGCATCCGTTGGTCTTTCTTTGGTTGACACATGGGCCCTCTACACACGAGCTCGCGATGCAGCCATTAGCGACGAGGTAAAAGCTATTGGAATCTCGCACAGCTTTAGAAGGGTGACGATTCTGAAGAAATCGCATCCGTCCTACGTTTGTCGCGTTTCATAAGCAGCTCTTTTCGCTTTGCCATTAACACCCAACGAATTCATCCCATTTTTTAACGTCGCACTTTTTTTCAATGATGAACGCCGAAAGGAACTTTGCTCGCTAAAAATATACATATCGATCACTTACATTTTGTCCCTCTCCGCAAACCTCTCTTTTTAGACCCGCTAACCGTAAACTAACCTATTATCCGAAACGTTAAATGATATTGAAAATGTGCGTGTAATGGCATTCGCGTTTTTTACTTTCGTTCCTTCCGCTCGGCTGGAATGGGGTTGCATGTTGTACTTTGATGAATGCAATACGACTAGACTACGCCAATCATGCAATATTATAATCAATAACGCTCGCTGTTAAACTCTAAGTATGAAAGACTTTAAAAACCTTTAATTTCAACGATGAGCAGTTATTTACAATCGAAAACAAATTAATGATTATGGTGCAATGTTTGCAAGGAACATTAAAATAATTATTAACTTTTCTCTAAATTTATAATAATCTTTTTTTCTACGCAACATGCTGAATGAGTTTCTCATAAGATTTTATTATTAGTTTTCTACAAATTTAGGATGGTTCGAACATCATAATACATGAAATTTTAGCATCATTTAAACAATTTTTATATTTGAAGTACAAGAGAAACACAAGGAAACGTAAAATATCATTACTTATTGATTAATAAAACAATTAAGTTTGTATTATAAAAACACGCATACACATTCCATCAGGATTTTTCCACCTTAAATACTTGACAAGTAGATTCACAATTTTTCAACATTGTTTCAATGCTTTTACTTACGAATGAAACATCGCTGAGGGACTGAAGCTTTCAGAAAGGAAATATTAATTAGATACTTCTCTTTTCAAAAAATCCTTTTAATGTACGCCGAATGTACGAATGATAAGTTATTTATACGTTGTCCTCGTATTCAACGTCGCGCGTTAATCCGAGCGACTACGAGTGATAGTGAAAAAATTATAAATACGTATTATTCTTGCCTGTGACATTATGTTTTTTCCCCGGTCTCTTTTTTATTCCTTTTTTCTCAGGCCATATAAGCAAGACGAGAACGAAAGGAGTTGCTAATGGTCTCTGCGTTTATCCAGATCAGAAGTTTTTCGACGAGTGAGATAATTACAGCGCCGTCCGTTCGTTTGCCGCTACGCGGTCCTTCCCCGTTGGATATTTAGTTACTACTTTTTTATAATTAATACCTCGGGTGGCAAATGAAGTTAGGAAACAGCGGATGGCAGAAAAAAAGAAAGCTTTTCAAAAATAAATACTTGCCACGCGGCCGGCTCGTTTCAACTTTAAAACAGCTTACGCTCATCTTTCTCTTTCAATCATGTTTATTTTACGCTTGGACTTTATTATATTTAATATTGCTCGCTTATTAGAAGCATAATAATGAATTACATCGCAGAAATTCGCCTTCAATCACGTTCGCTTCATCCGGACGTCGTTGTGGTTAATATCGTTCGCTTATTAGACAAATAATAAATCACAACTTTGTGAAACTTTACAACGATTATGGATGAAAAAAAGCGGACACTTTTTTTAATTGCCTGGCGTTGATGGAAATTCAATTACGTTGATATATAATTAACTTGCATTCCTTTGATGGTCGAATGACTTTTTATGTTTTTCTAATTAAGTAATTAGTAAAAACTAAGAAACCATCAATAAAGTGCAGCGTTTGAATTCATAATCTTGATATTACTTTTTTCTTGAATAACAATTGGTATATACCTTGAGTCATTTGTAAAGTTTTGCATTTTGCAAATCTTTCTTTCTTTCGTCCAATATAATTTCGTCAGCACATAAATCCCATCAGAATATCAATCGTCTCAAGAACGAATTCACGAAACTTGCCGCATATCAACGAACAGCTCGATAGCTGGTGCAACAACAAACTCCACTTACGCCTGGCAGTAGACAGTCTTAATTACGCTTTAAAGCGTCGTAAAAAGCGATTTCACTTGTTGACTAAAAGAAGCGCGCCCGTTCTTGTGGACCCGCGCACAATGCGCGTCGCGTTCGAAGAGCCGAGCGAACGAACGTTTTGGGCCGGAAACGCGGAAACGACGACATAAGCAACAATATGGAGCAGAAACGGCAGCCTATTTAGTCGGATAATGACGCAGCCGTGGAATCGGCTCGCTCTCCGTCTGTGTCGGCTATCTTCCGAGCCCCGCCCGGCATTGTTCCACTATAAAATTGTCAGCTCCCGAATCTATAGTTATACGCACAAAGAATATAATGAAAGACGTATGGAAATAGCCAGAGTTTTTTCCGTGCATTTCGCGTTGCAGCACTGCACTCGAATGCACTCGTCGCGCCAGCACGCCGTGGAATTATCAGTTGACTAATTATCGAAAAGGGGGCGCGGTTTTCGGTTGGTAATGTTTTCGGAGCTGCAATCGTCACTGGCCTTCTGCATCTGGCCCGGTTGTTGAATTTTTCATATTCGACGTCGAGTGATCATTTAAAATACCGCCACTGAATATTACAGCGAATCGTAATCCGACGTTAACACGACGTTGCACTCGCTTCAAAAATATGCTCAGTCGACGTAAAGCTCATTTTTACATGTGCTACTTCGGTCGGTTATTTTTAATGGCCATGTAATCGCGTTGCCATTCAAATTAAATTCGAATGGCCCGCGTCAGAAATAGTGGCCGCGTGCTATTGATTTATTCTCAATGTGTAATCGAATAATGTCGGCCAAAGTCGGGCAAGCATGCCGACCAATTAGCGCTGAGGAAATGATTAAGTCACCTCGGCGATCGGTTATTCTTGCGCAAGCGAATGCCCGACTATTTAAAAAGCCACGGGTTTCGCTTCTGAACGTATCCAATCGCCCGCTGACGCGGGTCCACGCGTATATTTAGCGACGGATCTAAATCCCCACGATAAACGCAATCAACGGAAAATGAATGCTCGACTTATCATTTGATCACTGTCTAGACGGTTGCAATGTAGTGAAAAAGTATCTAATTTTTTCTCTCCATGTAAGTGAAATGATTTCATTAACAGATTTGGTAAGACATAGCTGAATTGCAGATTTAGTTTTTTTTTTTTTTTTTTTTTATATAAGTGCCTACGTGGAAAATATATGAAGTTACTATTTGCACTTTTCAAAAATTGAAAATAAATCAGTTTACAATTATTCCTTACACATAGAATGTAATTATTTCGAAGTGTGACATCAAAAATGTTCTTTTCAATTAATTTAAATGAATTTGTGCCAATTCAAAAACGGTATACATTGTACAAAAAGTTTGTCAATATTTCCTTCGGAAATTCTACCCTCTTTCTTGACCTATTCTAACAAATTAAATGAGTAATCTTCTGTCTGTGCAGCTGTCATTATTTCTCACGTGCAATGACGCGATCGTCGAGGCAGCCGGGTATCCTTTTCTCGGTCTGCAATAAATGTTACACGCCTGAATAGTAGAATTTGCGCGACCGCTGAATTACGACCCGCCACCGCTCCGGCTTCGACAAAGGTAATTAAGTCTCTGATTAATATTCGAACGATTTGTCCTCGGACGTCGCTGGCGATCGCCGAAAATAGCCGCGACAACACGACCGTTCGAAAAACCAAAAAAAAAAAAGGTTCGCTTTTTCGCCCGCGACATCATTGCGACTGCACTACCACGAATTCGTCGCTCCGGCCAAGAAAGAAGACAGCGTCGAGCCTTGGATTTAATTTAACTCCATCGGGAGTACGTCAACAGTAATATCACGAATTACTTGTGCCCGCGTGCGCTTCGTTCGTTTGAACTTCGTGACTTTTCGATAAGCAGCTGTAATGCTCGTTCAATGGTTTATCAGGTATCTATCAGGTAGGCGAAGGGCTTAACGCCGGGGATTGATTAAGTCGTGGTGTTTAAAACGTGGAAAAAGCTGGGAGAAGTTTCGGGCGCAGTTAATTAAAAGCTCCGGGGCGAAAAAGTCTGGGCTAACGAATGACGCGATTTGCGAGAAGAAAATTGGGAGAAAGGGTGAGATGATCGAACAGCTAGATGATTTATGCGATTTCACCAACTGACTGCAGCGACGTAGTTTCATTAATTACCGCAACAAACTGCAGTTCGTTGATAATAAAAGCGTGTACTCTTTGCCGTTGCACGGTGTCATAAAAGTCTCGCGACTTTCATGGGAAGGGCCGTTGAGGATATTTATATCGCTGACGCCATTTCGCCGATCTCTGCGTGCGCAAGGCATACGTTATGTTTCAGTCATGGGTCAAAAATTAATGGCTATGGATATGCGGGAATAATGAGAGTGCTGCCAGGCGGCATTAGTCGCGGATACGTGCGACGGCACAAACGTCGCTAGTTGGAAACGCGTCGTCGGTTCTGAGTGCGGGCGCGGCGCGCATCTCACATAGCCCGTTTTGACGTGCGCCTTTTCGCCGCGCCGCGACAAAGAGCGTTTTTAGAATATTGATATCGAAGCGACCGAGATGCCGCGTCTGGCTTCGAGAGAGACGCAAATGGCAAAATATGGCCCCTTTTCCGCCGATCTCCCTTTTTGCCATTGCTTTTCCAGCTTTTCCTTGTCCTTTTGCGCGGCGTGCATTACGGGATTTTAAACGACACCGGGCTTCTCACAGCTGTAAAATACTATTTCCGCGTTCATTAGGCTTTTCAGAAGACACCGACATTGAAGGTTTAAACGATAATTTTAAATTTATTGATTAAACTTGAAAAAAATGAATATTCGAAATTTTCGGCCGCCCTGATATATCTGTTCCAAAATAATGTATTTCAAAATTTCAGTCTTTCACTGTTGTTTTCTTAGATAATCTAGATCTAGATCGAAATAGATTTTAACTGTCTGTTTCAGTAATTATAAGACTCTGAAATAGATATAAATACAAGAAGTGAATAACATATGTTTAAAAAAAAATTAATAATATGTACCTTCTAAAAAAAAGTTATGATTGTTTACAATACATTAGTAATTATCTAAGTAATTTATTTCACAATTAACAAGTACTATTGAAAATTTGTTTTTGAAGCGAAATATTACTTCAATGTAAATTCCGGTATCTACAAATATTATATCAAGTAAAATATCAAATTACGTGCTAACAAACCATACTTTGAATCGTAAATTATTTATAAAATCTATTAAAAGCATTATATTAATACAATAAGCCTCAAATTGAATGCATATGCTTATATTTATATTCCTACTGGAAATACCGAATCCTACCCTAAAAGAAGACAATGAGTCTGCAAGACAATACGTTATTTACGTTTGAATCAGTGTGGTCTGTATCAATTACTCAAAACAAATCAATACTTCCAATATTCCTAAATGGAAATTCTTCTTTCATAATCAGGCGTCTCCCTCGTAAAGTTACACCTCCTGCAGAGCGACTTTCTGCCGTTTATTAGCGACAATGAGCACATATGTAATATTCGTTGACGGCTGAACAAAAAAAAAAAAGTGCCTCTGCCTCGCTTGGAAACGATCCCGTTTCATTTTCAAACATTTTGATTACTCAAAATTGTTTACTGTTTAACTGTAGTGACATTGAAATTACATACGAAAATTATAATTATAACGTGATTTTTCCCCTTTCGGTCTAATTGCTTTAAATTTTAGTGAACGGTGTCGTTAATTTTAAAAAAAGCAAACAAACGAGTCGTATTCGTGCGTTAAATTGGTCACAAATTGGAAATTGCCGTAATGTTAATTGAATGATTGCGCGGCCGTTATTTCGACAAAAGAAATATTATTCCGAAGCGTTTTTCTCGGCGTAATGAAGCATGCGTCAAAGACGAAGACGTTGGAGAGAGAAGCGACGACCGATGGGGAGATAGAAATTAAAGGCAATGACAAATTCACGTTGCGGGGATAATTGAAATAAATAAAGGAATAATAGAGGAAGTCGAGTAAGCGAGCGGGAAGTGGGTGGGACAACCCCTTGACATCTGTAATTAAATGAAAACAAAAAGAAAGTAATCGCGTGCCTTCGCTGCCTCTTTCGCTGTTTCGAGCGAGCCAAGGTAGCGAAATGGGAGAATCAGATAGGGTGAGACAATGGTCCTTCTGCCCTTTCTGAATGAAATGTCATCAGTCGACTGCCAAAGAACTAGATTATTCGTTTGCATCTCATACATCGCATTATTACTCCAACCTTTTGTTCAATTTTAATTAATTTAAGATACCTGTATCGTCTCGCATGCACGCATTCATCGCATTTGCTTTTTTTCATTTTTTGCGATAAATAAAATAACATTGAATTATTATTTCCTTTAGCAATAGAATGTCGATTGCACGAATATTATGGCAACTATTTATTTTCACTTTATTCAGTCGAAAGTTTATGCAACTATAAAAAAAATTTTTTGAATTAGTATTGCACTTACATTTTGCACAAAAAATTGCACATACTTCATGTTAAAATAATCATAAATGTAATAAGAGAAAGTATGATCTTAATTTAACAAACGTTCGTCTTTTCTTAATTTTATAAATTTTTGTGTTTAAAACCATTCATTTTTGTGTTATTTCATCAATTAATATACGAGTAAAGCTGGAGCTTGAAGCAAATGTTGCAAGTATTCCATGCTATTGTTTTCGAATTTTTCTGTTCCCCACTACATGGATTTGTTTGTATTGGAAGGACTATTACTGGTGTTTCCCCAGTGCCATTGGAAAACATTGGCAAAGACATCACAAAGCGATCTGGCGTAGATCGGCCGACACGAGCAATATGCCATCAAATGCCCGTAACCATCAATATCTTTCACCCCCGGCGGAAAAAAACCGACCGCCAATTCAAGCTGGCCTCCCCGTGACGGTGAAATGTTTTACATTGCAAAATCAATGTGGAAATCCATCAGGCTAGCTGCCGCACGAAGTGCCATTTACAATCACTTTTTTCCCTGTCACTTCCTGTTATTTCATTCCCGTCGTGTCCTCTTTCTCCCATTCGTTTCTACGTTTCACATCACTTCCGGTAGATCACACAATTATTGAAAATACATTTTGATACTCGTCCCATTCAATGAACCTCTCGACGCAGAAAAAAAAAAAAAAAAAAAGAAAAGAAAAAACTCTATGGCGCCGGATTAATTGCATTGACTTCGTTGCGTTCACGCGTGGCAGACAAAGTTCCGCAAAAAAGTGACGCGCTTTGGAAAGACATTAATACTTTCTGCAGGCAAGTTTTATGAGAGCGTGATTAATTTTGCGGTCGACATTTGATCGACATAAGTACAAGGGTGAATGTACAATTTATTATTTTATGCACAAAAAAGGCTATAAATTGGCTTCAAAGTAGATTGTATTGATGGAAATTAAGTTTAGTTAGGATAACTAGTTTTGAATTTGTAATGAACTCAAATTATAAAATATTTTAGTTTTTATATAATTTTAAATTGATAGGTTCGTGATTAATTAATAAAGAAATTAATAAATAAATACATTTTTATTGGACGCAGAAAAAAAATCTGTACATCCTACAGATGCAACGGACGTTCAAGTTGAACTCACTCTGCAATTCCGTCGTTATCGAGTATTCGTGTACATCATAATAATCACAATGATTTCTAAACCTTACTATTTACTTTTGCTTTAATTAAGACACTTGTCTTGATTAAGAACGCGTACTAAGGAGACATTGAAAATTAATTTTGTCGGTGAAAGAATGACAATAAAATTAAAAACTGCAATCACCGGCAGTTCAGATAATTGAAGACAGAGCGAGAGCAGACGTAAAAGACTGAAATCAATTTAAGAAGGCCAGGCTGTCGGATATTTAGCGCTATTTCGTTGAAACGCGAATAGCTCTCTCGAAATTGTAAGAGGCAATCAGCCCTTTTTAAATACCAGCCTGAGCTTCGTGACTCAAGCAAGCCGATAAAAAGTCTCTCCTCGAATTGGGTAATAAAGCTCCAATCAACGGCTTAATTATTCGATTACGCCGGCAAGATGATCGCGTGAAGCGTAGTGATTCGCGTAACGCCAACCAAGGCTTCAAGTATCGAACGTAATTAGAAATAAATAGATAGAAGGCACATTCTTTGTTTCGATGTCCCGCAGAAAGATCTTATTGTTTTAATTAAACGGCGTAGGCGAGGTAAAACTGGGAGGAGAGCGCCACAGCGAAAGCCGCCCGGAAAGTCTTCTTTCTCTGATAGGATTGAGAGTCACTTCGAGCGTAAACTGGAAATAACAACGGAAACGGACCGACGAGTCACGCCTCGATTGAAACAAAGACGTCAGTTCCTGCTTATTAGTTCGGCGTTTATTTTGCGTCCGCCTACTTCGCTAAATCTTCGTTTAATACAAAAACGTCCAAGCACTTCTGCTTAACCCTTTTCATTACCTTTACATTTTTCCACTTGTCCTCAAATGCGATTAATTGCGAAGACTCGTCTGTGCCTCGGAAACTCTCAACGTTAATTCGATTAATCCGAATTTCGTAGCGCCCAAGCGCGCCCAGTTACGGAAGTTGCTGATTTCAAAGAAATTTATTATGATTGCAAACGTTGAAAAACAACGAGACGGATTCCGAAAACGACACGTTGTCAAGCGACTTTATTAGAGATTTTCTTCAATAGGATGGAGATGCAAACAACGGTTGTCAAGAGACTTCATTCCGAGACAAGAAAAGCTGCTGCATTTGCGATGGTAAAAAGATAGCAAGGACACGTAAGGAAATATGAGTGCAAAGAAATTAAAAAATGCTAAGAAAAAAGGCAACTTATCTGTCGGCGATTTCCTTTAAAAAATAATATAGGTTCGATTGATAATTCTCTATCGACCTCTGTAATAATTGCACTATGAAACAAAAATAAATTTTCTTTGTAGTCGTATATTATAAAAACACTCTTAGTAGCATTATTCAGTAAATTAATATACGTAACCAACAACTCTATGAGAATCGGCCTAAAAATATTTAAGTAGTGCACGTTTTAATTTGAACTTGCGTCTATAGCTGAGTGGGACGGGTAAACAAATGAAACGGCGGAAGAGACTGCCTCAGAGAGCGGAAAGTCTTGTGCTCGATTTACTCGCGTCTGTTATCCTTGTGATTCTTGTTCTCCTGTTTCCCCGTTTACCGCCTCCTCGCGCTGCTCCCGGATTTCGCGATTAATTATACTAATGTATTTGAATTTGTCGTCACGGTCGATACACTTTTTGCGAATCGCTATCCCAAGAAGAAATTGAATTGGACCAAGTTATATTAAAATTACGAGTTCTTATTCAATTTTATTTTAAAATACTGATTGGATTTTGTATTAAACTCATTGAACTATCATTATAAAGTTTTTCTACTATGACCTTAACTAGCAATACCGTCAAATGTAAAATTCTTTTAAGCCCATGTTAGAAAGTTCGTAAAAGTTCAATTCCTAACGGAAGTTGCGAATAAAGATAATATATATGCTTAGTCATAGATTAGAGCTAAACCTATGATGGTCCGAATATAATTTCAACTCAGGATCGTTCGTTAATGACGATTCCGAAACAAACGATGGAATTGATTAAAGAATGACGCAATGCGGTGGCAATTGACAAACAGATAAAGGAGATGCTGCGCGAGAATTGTTGGCGCGTGCTACAATTGACACCGCGGACCAGAATATCCCCGGCAAGCCGACAGGGTCAAATGAAAGATACCACCGATCGTTGTCACTTGTCGACGGCTTTTTAACACCACGCTGAATCACCTACGCACTTCCAACTCGCCCGGACGTTGAAGAATGAACGTCGTGCATTGCACACAAATATCGTCTGCGACGCTATTTATACACTTTTTCTTTAATAGCGATACATTCATCATTCATTTAACCAATAAAACTCGTTTAAAGGGCTTTTCGAATGAAGACGTTTTACATCTGAAATAAACCGTACGATACTTTGAGTACAATTAAGCCGACGTGACGTTTTGATGGCACTTTACTTTTCTAAGAAAATGTCAAACTGATTATTAATTTCTTGTAGTTATTTAGAAACAGTATTCGCAGGTTTCGTTTTGATGTGCCTTGTGAATATTTTTTGTGACATTTTATTGAAAAGCGTTATTGCTTTTTCATAATTATTACAAAAAGAAAACATGGTAAAATAATTTTCGATATTTACAGAGCGTTCAATTATTTCTTGCTTTTGATTGTTATTACTAAATGTTACACCGTTGAGCAAACATTTGATTATAAAATAAATTATTTGCATCATAAATTACGTCTACTGATACGTATAATATTTCGTTATGCATACAAATATTTTGCATATCACGTCTGTTATCATAATATTTTGTTGAATGACATTGTCAATAATGTCAAAACAGAATTATATTTTTTTAATTGAAAAGTATCGATACTGTGACATGTACGTACAGTGTCCGCAATGTTTTTTTCGAAAAAGTTTTCAACAGTGTTTCGTCGTTGTCGGAATTGATAAAAGAGAAGGAAATAAAAAATGATGCCAGTGCGACGAGAAGTTCTCTCGCCGCACTTAAAGCGCCCTGTTTTCGCCAGGCACTACTTTTTTAACAATTTATCCTCGGCATTAATTCGAAACTTGCGCACGGGTTGGGACAAGACGGCGGAGATCTCTAAGACCACAAGGAAGCAATTCCGCGAAAATAGTAAGTTGGATTTCGTCAATTCGTACAAAGAACGACAATGCGAAGTCTTTCGAATGCCCGGCTTCCCGGCAGACGAATCTTGCGAGCATTGTTGTGAATTTCTTGAGTTCTCGCAGCGGCTGCGTTACAAGCGCGCGGCTCTTATAAAATATTGATCACGGTTTTATCGTAAATATGCGGGCACCGCCGCGCCCGCTTTTGGCTTTGTGGAAAGTTTGAAAACTCGACGAGTGGATTAATATCGCAGAGTTCTCGTTACTCGTTGTTGATTTTGTCTGTCTCCGCCCCACACCCTCGCGAGTACTTATATCTCGTTCTTCGCATGCCCCGCGCGCGACAACCCGTCCTCGTGCCTCCTGGACGCCCCGGTCTCTTGCCCCCCGCCCCCCGTCTTTCCGCACAGTTCAAACGTCTCTAATGAACCAGCTTGTGTGCTTACACGTAACCGCGCGCAATTGCCGCAAACGCGATGTAAACACACGCGCAAGAATCGCAAGGCCCTTCGGCTGATTTTTCCGTCGTTTACCCCTCCCCCGGCACCGCGTGGAATTATTTTCGTGTTTTAACACTTGCGCATCGCATCGTTCGTGAAGCGGCAAGCCGTCGCTTTGATGCGGTTCCCGTCGGTTAGCGTGCATAGTTTCGCTATGCTACATCAAATGTACGAAAATATTTTTCACTTTCCATCCAAGTTTATTGACCTTTGTAATAACATGTAAATTATTACAATTAAACGAGTTAAAATAATTTCATTGATCGCGGTTTGAAGATTCCGCAAAAATTCTACGAGATATGTTAACGAAATGCTGTTTTGCATAGTATGGTATAATAACATTTATGAATTAAATTGCAGGAAATAATTTTTGACAACAAGTTATGCAGCTGAAATGAGCAGCGTTTATACTTTTTTCAATTTTTTTGTTTTAATGTAAAATTAAATATCATTCGCTTCAATAATAAATCCAAACATTTACGATTAAAACAAAATTGTTTATCCCATAATATTCATCAAATTTGGCGAATGTTGAAAAATTGTGCGTTTTCATTCGTCAGTTTATATCTTGCAATTATATTTCTTCGTTTCAATGCGGTACATCAATTTCTGCGATAATTTCATAATACGGGAAAAATGGCGCTTTCGCTGAGCGTAAATGTCAATAGCGCGTTGGCGAGCGATAAAAATTTATATTGGGATGTTCGCCTCGACCCGAGATAGTGAATTCAAACGGGCGTGTAATTGGCAGCATCGTAAAGAAGAGTCAAGATCTTTCGAGCGGGAAGGGTAGCGAACAGAACAGGAAGCGAGACGAAAGCGACGGGGAAGCCGGGGGAGGTGAGTTGTCCATAATTTTTTATCCTTGCAAACCACTCCGTCTCTTCGAACGACGATATTGTTAATATGCAAAGGAGCATCGGGAAAATGGAGTGGCGAAGAATAAGAATATAAACATGCCTCGGATGTTGCGAAGGGGATCGAGTTAAGAATGGAGCCTTTACGGTGCTTGTATTCTTTGCGGATTGTATTATCGTTCGACCATTGTAAGAAACAATTTATTACAAAACTGATCACGCGAATTTATGTCCTACGATTAATTTGAAACACAAAATATTTATCAACTTTATTATCCGTAATTACAATGAGGAATGAATCTAGTAAAAAATAAATGTCTACGAAAGAAAATTAAAAGAAGTAAGAAAGTGTTTCCCTTCGTTTATTTTACAAAAATCTAACGCACATCTTCTAATTAAATCTGAATCATATTGAATTTCGACACCAAGTATTTGCTTTCAAAATTGTCAAACGCAAATAACAATTTAGATGTTTATATATAATATAATGATTAGATAAGAGCAATGTTAAACATAAAACACAAATAGTTTATAGCGAAAACCGCATTTCGCAAAGCCGTGGATAATTTCTTTGATAATGATTGCTTATGATAATCAACGAAGATTTGATTTCGAAAGTTGCTCGGCTGATCCAATGAGATGAGGGACAAAATGAAAACTAATGCACAACCGCACGCAAAGCGCGGAGCTTCTTGAAATTGGAGTCAAATCAGGAAAGGACGGAAGGGCAGCATGCTAATTTATAGCACCCTGGCGTTCCATTACGAATATTTATCCACGGTGAGTTTAATCTAAACTTCCGCAGACTGCCGATGCGACCCGTCTCTCCTCGCCCCGCCAGGCCTCCGGTATCTTAAAGACGCATTGTCTCGAAACTTATCAAAACAATCCATCGAACTGCATGCGGCGCAAGGTTTCGCAATTATCATGCTTGGTCAACAACTTGGCGACGCGTTGCGAGCGACCACCGCGATTCAACGACATACCGAACGTTAAAACAACGAGATGACGAATTGATCTCTCGATTCTCAGTCGTACGTCGCTTGAGACTGTTTCATTCATGATCTTGTTGAGCGCCCGATTACGTCATTTTATATTCATAAGTTCATACGTGTTCTCTATTTATAGCACCGAACGTTTATTGCCCGAGAAAGCTCGTAAAATTTTATAAAGAGAACGCGGACTTCGTGACGAGTGTCTGATCGTTTGATTGCGACGGTTTATAGGACGTCTGCGTACGTATAGCAATTATAAATTAGAGAAGAAGTTAGTAAATTTTCTTTTTTTTCTCCCATCTATGTGTTACATCATGTTATGTGAAAGATTATATACAATGATTTTGTAAATCAAAAGGAGTAAAATAACTAGAATTTTATTCGAGCTATTGATTAGTCGAATTTCAATGCAGGAAAAGAAATGTAATATTGGTGCTAACAGAATTCTGCTTATTGCATAACAGAATTATGCAGAAAGGTATAAGTAAATAAATTGACAGTCTCGAGCTACTTGGCATATCTTCAGTATGATTTTAATATAATATTTGATTTGATATCATTATTTTCTGTGTCATTCATATTTATACTCAAAAGTCGATAATAAAATCAATAATTCAATCATAATATTAATTACTTTTAAAGTATTTATATTAAAACGAGTGATTACTTTGAGAATGGGAAAGAATGTAGCTAATCTTATAGCAGACGAATTAATACCACGTGTTACTATCAATTAGGCGTGATTGATATTCAATCAAATCGGTTGGTTAGGGGCAATTGTTTATCGGTTGGGGGGATTAAGTTAACATTGACTTAACTGCTCGGCTGATAATAGGAAATTCCTTCGCTCACCGCATCGAGCTTGCGAGCTTCCTTTTGGCATCCTTCGCGGATGTTCGAGGGAGCCGGAAAATAAACCACTATTAATCCACATTGGAATTGAGTATTATTAGGGATATAATCCTGGATTTGGGGTAGATCGGGTTGAAGCCAGTGTCGATCGGAATCTGGAAACGCTTGGCGCGCACGAATGAGTTCGATGAGACACGAAGCTAGTAAATTGACATCGGACGGTGCTATCTCAGCGAGTGATCGTGCGACGCGCTTCTTTCGCTTCGGCCACTTAATTGATATTGCGATCCGGTATCGCTTTGAAACGAACAAACAGAGCGGCGCTTCGCCAACTTTAATTAAAGTGCGCGTCGTTGTTGCAATTACGAATTGTATAAATTCAAAGCGACGCGGCCGAGTGTCGCGCCGCTGATTAAATATCTTAACGAATTTGTTTAGAGCGGAAAAATTGTTTCATATTAATTCACATGATGGAACGACGACCGTAGGTGCCGAGTCGGTTCCTCGTCTGTCCCCTTCCCCTCCCACGGGCAAACATCATTGGCAGATTTGTCGCGGTACTTGCCTTGTGTGCCAT
>JABFOV010000366.1:0-40914 GCA_022817685.1 Aradophagus sp. ZL-2020
CCAGGTACTGTAACATCCTACACATACCATATCGACAAGTCATTACGGTACGTCCATCGACCCGCTGCTTATCAATCACATCGCTCCCCCCCTTCACCTACTCGCGTTACTTTACGTCCTTTTTTTTATAAGTTATTCATGTATTCGGCTAATCGGTATAGGCCTATCTAGTTTTTACCGCGCTGCGCTCGCGCAATAATCGACGTTAATTCGTAGAAACCATACCGGTAACGAGGGCCATAAATTCTTTATTAGCCGGGAGCACGGCTCTTTTGCGTTTTTTCGCTGGCCCCTCCCTGCCTCGCGCTCTCGCCGAAAAGACCGCACGTCACCAAATCCCAGATTATAGTCGAAGCACTTGGAATTATTTATACCGCAGCCTGGAAACCTTTCGGATCGTCTCCCTCGAAACGCCACGCTATAGGAGACCGGCAATAACGCTCAAATGCTCCTCATTATTGTTTCGCCGGGATCGTAATCCGCCAGGACAAGGCGAGCGTGCGTTATGCCAGGACGAGATGCTTGTGTCACGCTGCAAGCACGTTAACTTGCTAGTTTAACAAAGTTATCTAGTTTTTGACCAACGCTTGTCTGGTCTGGTTAAGACTTTTGTTAATTTTGGTTTGCAATTTTGAATTTCCCGCGCTACGAAATCAACTCGAGCATCGGCAGTGCTGGTCGAAAATAAATGCCGGTGAAAAGTTGTACGAAATTTATCCAGCTTTTCGACAACAGTTTTTTTAACATGGTATAAATTTGATTGGGGGGTTGCATTACTTTGTTAATTTCTCGTAGGAATTTTGAATTTCCCGCGTCATAAAATAAACACGATTATCCGCAGTGCTTGTAAAAAATCAATGCTGTTCAAGTTGGTTAGAAATTTGTCTAGTTTTCGACCACCATTTTTTTTAGCAAGTTATGAATCTGGTTGAGATCTGTTTAGATTTTGGCTGAACAATGTACGAACTGAAATATATTTTTAGTTAAAATACCTTAATTATTTTTCTTTTAGAATTAGCTTTTGATATTTTATTTACTTTTTACTATTTTCTAGGATAAAAAGTTATATTAATGGTCAATAAATGAAGCACCTTTACCCAGAGACAAAACATTTTTTATACATTGAAAAATCATTTTTTTTTTTTGTTTGTAAATCAAAGTAATCAAACTTCTAATTTTTCTCAAAGTAGTTACAAAGCATCAGAAAATTTGATATTCCCGTTAATTGATTTTCCTGCTTTGAATTTCACCTAATGAATCTGATTACAAAATGTAATAAATATCAAGTGCAACCAATCGGCACACATTATAAAAATAAAATTATTATAATGAATGCGCAGAATTGTCATTTGAATAAATTGAAGTATTTATATAATCAACTCGATTAGATTAACATTAATTGCGCTTTTAAACTTTGGACGGCACTACTATTTTGATAATCAAAATTTCGACAGCGAACAATAAAAATAATGTATTCGTGTCACTAATAAGGCAGATAAAGAGTTTATCATGAAATAATAAAATTATGTAAATCACGTGTTATTATTAATAATAATAAAATAACATGGATTAATTGAAATTTTTCAATTTGGGAGTATTCTTATAATATTGCTGGCAATAAAATGCGCAAGGTTTTTAAAAAGATGATGAAGTTCTTTAAGATGAATTTAAAAAACCTCGATAATATAGTTTAATTGAAAAAAGTCTAAATTGATGCATTTTATTGATTATCGTCATTTAGGCACGAAAGGTCATTTTGTATTTCAATTTTATTTTGTAATATTAATTATATTAAATTGTGTAACACATTTTCCAATTATAAATTGATGATACCAAGTATATATATTTTCGGTCGATTCGACTAGAAAATTTCAATCGTTTTTTGGTAGTAACAGAATTCGACAGTTAAATCTGTAATTTAACTGACTAATAATTACATTTGACCGACTTCCTCTGTCACCAAACAAAAAAATTTGAATTCTTAGACGAGATCGTCTACCAATTTTTATAAATAAATCCCCAAAATTAAAACTCAAAACAAATCTGAATCATCACACGAAATCGATCAATTACGACCTACGACAACGTTCTATTTCATTTGCTGCTTTTGTATATCAAAACACGCTGATAATGTTTGAAAAAAAAAAGCTCATTAATTGGAATACATACTTACGATACGCAAAACTGAAACGAACAGTTTAATTTAATAAGAGACCAAATTATTAATATCAGTTAAGAATAATCACACGATTTCATAATCTAGTCTCAAAAATATTTGGAAAAACATCTGCAGTTCGAGAGTTCGAATTATAAAACAGGGAAAGAAAAATCAGACGAATTCGGCAAATTCAATGAATGTACGAATCCGTACCATTCTGTGATACTTTTGTTAAATTTTTATAAATTGTATAGCATCACGGTCTAGTTTTAACTTTTTTACTAAATTTGCCCGATTTTTTTTCCGTGTTGTGGTACATCCCAACAAGCGTTATCTGTTTGCTCTTTCATCATCCATCAATTAGCCCCATTGTTTCTACGATCTTTCGATAATAACTGGTACAGAAATGGCTCGCCATTTCGAGCCGAATAGTTAATTACAGCGAAACGTGTCTACGTAAACGCGGAAGTTTATTTCCATCCATCGGAATGATCGAATTAAATTTAGTTATTCGCTGCTCCTCGGTAAATAGGGTGCGACTCGTTACGTTGCATTAGATTTATTATTTTTTATTATTCAAGCCCGGTCGACTGCGCGATTAATCAATTAACCAACCGACCAATGCATTAATGTCACAGTCGGGTTTAATCAGCGGCATTCGTTGTCGAGAAATTGATCGCTCGCTTGGAAGCGACAACCAAAATTCATTTGGTTGCATTCGGTTTCGATAGTCATATCCAGCGAGGCTTCTATGTGAGAACAAAATGGTAAAAATAGTATCAAGGCTGTTGGGGTACACCCATTATATATATGTACATATATTTATATACAACATAAAATTAGGATGGGGTGAACTGCGTACATTTTTCTTATTGAAAATTGGAACATGGACCGTTAAAATAAGTAATTCTGGATTCATGACTTCGACTATTTATACACACACAGAACTGCTTGTTTAATTTAAATACATTTTTATTTTATAAAGACTAATTAAAATGTTAAATTTAAAAAATTTAAGAAGTAAATCTTAATTTTAATCAAATAATAAAATAGTGTATAAGATATTTAAGTAAATATTATTTGAAAAAAGATAAAAATTTAATAAATAATGAAAAATTGTTTGCATTCAAAATTTCATTTAATTATAATAAAATATTGATAGTTTGAGATCGAGTTATATAATTTTTGTAATTTAACTTGTTTATTCTTTGGGTGTATAAATAGTTGGATATACAATAGAGAACTGTTAAATTTATAATCTATTTCGTCCATTTTTTTTGTTGGACGTAAAACGATTCCATGAAAATTAAAAATACCCATTATTCCATACTTTTATAATTCGTGTATACAAAGGGAACTAGCAGATAATTTATTAATTTAATTCAACTCATTTCTCGTGACAAATACTAAATATCTAGGCAATGATATAAATCATAAGACGTACAATAACATTTTCTCAATATTATTTAACTTTCATTCACTATCAGTAGGTACTTTCCATTTAAACTGCAATTTTAATTTAATTCACATTCCCTTTATTCAATCTAAATTGCATCAAAGCAACATTATAAAACATCAACCGAAATGTAATCAGAAGTCACTGGCCAACACTGACAATCATTATAATTGTACGATTTCGCGACTACGAATTTCGAGCATCAAAAAGCTACCGTTATCGACCTTGATGGACGCCGAGAACAACGATACCTAGGAAGGGGGGTGTAAGTCGAGGGGTGGAGAGGGGGGGGGGGCAAAACTTGGCAGACATTTGGCGGACCTGTAACGCCGGGAATGCGAAGGAATCGTGTCGAGTGAAATTATTTGTCTCCTTTTACTCGGCGACTGGCCCACCAGTGGTGAGAAAGCCGCAGATTCCGGGAAGAAGAGGCGTACCAAAGGTCGGCGAGGAGGAACGGACTACTCCGTATTTATTAAAAACATCGCGGTGCCCCGTCAAAGTACCACAGACACGCCATACCCCGACCGGCGCTGAGGTTTCGAAGTAGGAGGGGGTGGAACGAGAGGAAGGGTGAGGGGGGGGGGGGGAATTATGACTTTCTAATCGAATAATATTCGCCGGCTGCTCGATCGACCGGCACAAAGAGCCGGGATTATTTGTGATTTCGGGAAAAGGGATTCGTGTACGCTCAAGCGCGAAGAACGTGTCGGTATTGTATCCAATGATTTCTCGTGGCTTTTTGTCGGATTAATTTTGATTTCGATGCAAAGTCGTAAAAACCTCGGTTATTCTTATGATTTCGACTGCCCGACGAAGTTGAGATGAAACGAATTCGAATTTCGAGTTTCTTTTTTTGGCAGGGAAACAAATGTGCGAATGTTTTTAAGGTGGAGTTGATTATTCAATGGGTATGATAATTTGAAAATATTTAAAAACTGTAATGATTTTTTTATGAACTTTGAAAAATGTGGAGGAAAATGGAGGCGTGATGGATGTTATTGATCGTTTCATACTGTTATTTCGGAAATTCAAAAAAATTTTTTATAATTGAAAAATTGGTACTTAGAAGAAACCCAAGAAGACATGTTAATGTTATTTAACTACAATTTTGAACTACAATTTTAGAGTATCAATATTTAAAGTATAGATTTTCAAAAGAAATTATTTCTAAATGATAAACTTTTAACTGTGACAAATATAAATGATATGCCTGAATTTCCTTTACACAGTATTTTGAAGACCAAACAAAGTCCGGAAAACGCAAATATTTCACGGACTCAGCTTTATTATTTCAATGATATATATATTATGCATAATATTTTTAATAAATATACGAAATAAATAAAAGAATAATAGATAAATACAGTAACCAACTACATCAAAGCCGATAAGAAGTGAGGGAGAAAGTCAGGCGTACGCAATGAGCCTAATTCGGTAACTACAGCTGCGTGGGCTTGTTTTCCCTCGACTTCCTGTGTCGAGTAACCTTTCGCGGTGAGAGGTAGATGCGGCAACGAAAGGATTAATTATCCGATTGATATATCGCGTTAGACCGCTTGTCCGACGGTCCTCGTGACCTTTTCCTTCGCCGAAGGAAAAGGGAAAACGACGCGGGGGGAAGGGGGAGCGATGGAAAAAAGAGCGGCAAGGGAGGCCAAGGTTAGAGGGGGGAAAAAATTGGCCGAAAGGCAAGCGAAGCTTCGGCTAGACGTATGAATAATGCAACGCAATTTGTGGCTTTGTTTCGGTCCGTAATTGCCGAGCATGCAACCTCCCGAAACAAGCACCGTTATGGTGCCGAGACCGGTGGACAAAGGCGCGGCAGCCGGGGCCCGCAGAAATTTGCGAAATTTCGGATCAGGAAGTGATCTACGAGCGCCGCCTTTCACCGCCGAACCCAGCACGAATTTCGTCCGGATCAATCCAAGTGTAAGAGAGAACCGGGTAAAAGTACCCACGTGTAATAGGATAAGAGAAACTAGATAGGATCGCGGGATTCGCCCCACCTGTTCGGCTATCTTAATGAAGTGTCGCCTGGCCTTGTTCTGGGATCGGGCCGTTTAATCGATTTTGCGACCAGTTCGAGGTCAGGCGCCAATTAGACGGAAGATCTACTGGCCAGAAATTCCGCGGCAAGGTAACTAGATCCCTCGTTATATAAAGCAGTGTAAAAGGCCTGACTTGATTATAAGGGATACCCTCAAGTTGGAAGTTAAAGCGAGTCAAAAATGTATTCAAAACTTTGCATTTTATAGTTAAATATCAAATCAGTTAAATGAGTGGGAAGAGTATGACCCAAAAGTAAATTTGCATTCGACAAAGTACAACTACTAACCACATGTTTAAAACAAATTCATCCACGTTTATTCCATGAAGAAGAAGAGGAAAAAAAACATGTCATTTCCTCCAAATCAACTTCAGAGAATTTATGGCTGAACGTAATTTTTGTAAATAAAATAGACCAAACCATCGGCCATTTCGTTTCCGAAACTTCGTGTTACGATGGAATCATTTATTTTGAAATGACGAGCGCTTTTAAAGCAACTGTAAAAGCGAGCAATCATTTAAATTTCGGCCGGGCGTTCGTGCGCATGGCATTGGAAAGAAACATTCATCTTCGGGGATAATTGCAGGGACGGTCGGCTCGGTTGACGGAGTCTTTTAACTCGTAAGCGCGTACTCGTCTGCATTCGCTGACCAGAACAGGATACCTAACTTAGGTCGGAGAAGTAGTCTGTCGGACCAACCTCTTACCCATATCTATACACGCCATTAAATAATCCCGACGAGCGGTCATTAAGGCTTTTATGGGACGGAATTTTTGTCGGCTTGGTGTTATTTTGCTTTGGATAATGCAGCGTTATTGTTGCCGTGCGCAACTAAAGAATCAAACCTCGTCATCTAATTGGGTCATCGATCAATGGGGCAAAAAATGTGTTAATTAAACGGACTCGCCTGGGAAAGTTGATGTCGAATTGGCCCGACTGCAGAGCAGATATCGAACGGCAATTGCGGAATAAACCGGGAAATCCTCGGTATTAACGTCTGGAAATAAATTTCGAAGGACCCAACACAAAGAAGTCGGACCGCAACTCGTTTGCAACAGGTGTTGAAACGGTCTGGACGAACGAAATACGACCGGAGGTCCCGAATCAAGGTTGCCGACCGACGATGGCGTATCTTGTCTGTTTGAACGAAGACTTCTAAACCGCACCATGAAAAGCTGCAGTTGCAGCCACGAAATCGTTGTTTAAGTAACTGCCAAGCGAAGATGATGAAGATCTATCAAATGTCCACGTAGGGATCTAGATAAAATTGTTCCTTTCGATCGATGGAATTGGTATTCTAAACAATCCTAGAGTAGAAACATGAAATCAAATTAGGGTAGCCATTTGAACATAACATAACAATTTCTTCAACAAACATCTTTAAATTATAACTGCGAATCTTCAAATAAAGAGAATCGGGTACTTCTAAACCGAAATTTTCAAGGTTTACATATTTGGGGACCAACCATGATGACAATCCATCAAGTGTCTCAATGTTGCAACCATCCCTTCCTTCTATTGGGATTCACTGATCAAATACTTTTCAAGCCGCAACGTGGAATCAGAAGGCAAAAACTATTTCAGAATAGGCCGGCATGTTTGCGCGTCTGGCAGGTGTACCGGTTGCAATTTGCGCCGATTGCGCCGGGCTTCCTCGTGTTCCTTTTGTGGCTATTTTTTATTTCTGCGTCGCACAATGTCGGTCCGGCCCAAGGTGTGAGGGGTGGGGACCGTGAGTGGGGTGGGCCAGTGTGCCGAAACTGCTACTACGCGACGTATCGAAACGCGAATGGAGTCCAAAGCAGGACAACAAAGGCCTGGCGCGTTTTTCCTCCTTCTGACTTGTCGCCCCCACTGTTCTACCAGTAAATCAACCTGCGGTAATACCAGAGTCATATTTACGCCCAGAAAGAGACCGAGTGGAGAGACGAAGAGTTCCCGTACTGCCAACGAAATATGCCTCGTTGCCTCGAACGGGTCTGGGAATTTTCGGAATAGGGCCCCGAACGAGAGTTCCTTTTTTCAAGGACAATTGTCCTTGTTGCCAATCGCTTTGCCTTGAGGGAGTTTAAGAAAGGAAGTAACGGTGGATTAAAAAGCTCTTCGACGACTGTTCTCTCGATCGAAAATAGATACAAAATTTTTTTAAGCCAACGAAAACGATCGTCAACAAGCTCCCGAAACGTCGCCCTGCTTCGCAAGAAATTAATTCACGCTCGAAACGCTCGGTCGAGCATTCATGAAGAGAACGTTAAAGATTGATTTATCTGATAGAACGGACGAAAAAAGATGGAAGTCATAGCTGTGGATTATTTTAACATCTCGCTTGATATTGAAGGTCAAGCTCGCCCCACTCTCGCAAGTGAAACTGAAGCGACATTATTTTTAAACTCATTAATAACGGATGGTTAATTTTCATTCTTTCACCGTTCAAGTATAATTCCCGACGAAATTCGTATTTTAAGAAGGCGGCTTTATTTATTTACGCTTCTCGCGTGGTGTAGATGCGTATCTCACTTTTTACGAATAAGAAGCCGTCGTTGCATCATAATCGATGATACCGATTGGCTAATAAATAAAGACGAGTTTTTGTCCTGGCACAGAAGGCGTTTTATTAAATATTTAATTTCTGTCGTTGTTGCAGTGATTCGGGCAAAAGAACGGAATTAAGGATACGAAAGATTAATTAATTTTCGTTGAAGAACAGTCGAAAATGCTTCAATTACGGCGATTATATAAAATTGTTTCATGAAGAAAAATTCATTATTCAAGGCAACCTGTGCACGTCTAAGAAATTTTCGTGTCAAATAAAATTGGAACCTTAAGGAGCGAAAGCTTTTTGGATATTTGCAATTCTACCCGGAAAGATAAATATCTCCCACATCTACCGTTCTTGTTCAATTTTAACGCAACGTCGACGGATACAAATTCTTTAACGCAAGTTTACAAACGCGATTTCAAAATAATGGCCTTAATCGCCGTAAACGGGCAACGTTTTCTTGATGCAAGCTTCGTTAAATGAGATTCGCGCAAATACAATGTCCTTTGTCAAAGTTTAAGACAAGTTTCTGGATTGCGCGTGGAATCTCTCCGCGTTCAAAAATTTACGGGAGGGAAAAAAGGACGAGGGGGCGAAGGGAGGAAGAAGACTATGCGAAACGGAACGGCGGGAGGAGGAGGAGCAAAAAGGAAGCTTACGTTCGAGCAAACTCGTTTGGCCGTTAGCAGACTCGGCTCGCACGGACCGAGGCTGCTCCGCAGAAATGCTCTTTTGCTCCTGCAAGCTTATACACTGACCTATATTCGCCGGGACCCGGTTTCGGATCGCGAGACCGAGTCCTACTAGCCTCGAGAGCGCAGACGAACCGACCTCCGTTCCCCGCGGGACGTGTCATTCAAAAGCCCGGTAAAGCGATAATTCTTCGCCGATAGTCATGTCGGCTGATTCGACTCCAGTTTCGACGTTCGCCATTCGATCGCTAGACACTGCGCTGGAGTAGGGTTCAGTGGCGTATTAAGAAATTCGTAAAACGCGGAATTGTAAACACTGAAGTTAAACAGAGAAAAATTTTCGCTGTTTGTCTACTTTCAACTTCAGTGTTTACAATTTTCAGGTCTTATTTGAAGAATTTGTTAATCGACTACGAAGAGAGTATCTAGAGACTTGGAGCAGTTCAATTGCGAGAATATATTTTCTGTCTTTCAAATTAAAATAAATATTTTCTATATCTGTAAGAGATGATATATATTACTAGATAATTTTACGATGAAAATCATGCACTGTTTTATCAACTGTTTTTTCTCAAGACGTAGACAACTGTTTTGTCAATATAACCAAAATTTGATTAATATCGACAAAATTATTTTGTTAATATAAGACTTTTTTTTCAATATTCATTTTTTTTCAATATACAATTTAAAATACTTCCACTTTTTGTATCAAGATTTATAAATTAATATATTCGGATCAAAAGGTACGCTTTACTTACTCCCCTTTAAATTTTGTTATCATCAGTAATATTATAAAAAAGGAGCCTACAAAAATATGACAATACCCATAACAAAAAAAAGTTGAACTTATAAAAGTTTTACAGATACGTTCATTTTCCAAGCGTGTTCTTCAAAATATTAATTAAACGAAATTTTAATTAAGTCGTGAATTAATAGCCAACGACGTCGGTCAAATGAAACGTTAACGGCGAGAATCCGAGAATTTGAATATTACTTTATTAACTTTGCGGAATCGCCAAAGGAATCTAATTTATGTGCTACACTAAGCAAAGTCATTATATAAAGTTGCCCGATAGTTTGCGCAATTATACAAAATTATCGTTTTACGATTCTATTGAAATTCACGTGGATCGATTCTTGTGGATTAATCATCCCATACTGGTACACATGATTATGTTTTAGATAACGTTACTTAAAATAAAATAATTTATACTGAAACGAGGTGAAACTTTTTCGTTCGTTCTATTTTCAAGAAATACAAATCATCATTTGTATTTTTGATCTTTTTGTGGTTTCAAAAATACATTATTACAGACGTAAACTTGAAATATTTAAATTATTCGCGACCACTTCAGTGCCTCGCCCGAAACATTCAAAAAATCTGATAAAAATGTAATTAGTTTACCTTTATTAAAGTGTCGTAATAATAATAATTAATCTCAAGAAAAAAGATATTATCAAATATTGTCATATCCGCGATAAGATTAAATAGTTTGTAATTTGTATTACACCGAATGCTGAATAACTTCTTCTTTTCTCGAAGGAACATTCTGAAGTAATACCAATTGAAAACAAATTTGAGATAGAATTTTTGATATCGTCGAATTTTGCGTAGTGTGAGAGATAAATTTTGTACAGAAATTCAAATGAATTTCTGTACAAAACATTAATTAAGCAATTTTTCCCTTTTTCTTTTTAAATTAATATCGATTAATTAAAGTACATATTGGATTGACGCAAAAATGAAATAGTACCACATTTCATACATCAAACTTACGCAACGCCATCGTAAATATTTACCCGCCGGTGTTTTCTAATCTTTTATTTAATTTCCCGCGCCATAAAATAAACACGATTATCCGCAGTGCTCGTCATAAATAAGTAAAACGTAATTCCGACGGATGCACTGGCGCATCGCGAGTTCCATAATTTAAATGCGGCGACGTTTTTTGGAAGTCCTTTGCAGCTTTTCTATTGAATTTCAAACTTGCGAAATTCAGCCCGCGTTAACGTGATTGCTAAATTTATCTTTAACGCAATTATTTAAGAGCCCTTTTGAAGCACCGCTTTGTGCTCGCGGAAACGGATTATGCGACGGAGAAATAAATAACCGGCTAACTTTGCGATTGTGCATTTATATTTTGATAGTTAATTGAAAATTATGAGGATTCGTGGTGCAATAATGGTAAACTAAATACGTTATCGCGCGTCGAGTGAAAAAATGGACAAACGAATAAACAAATATAAAAGTAAGCTGTCGGAAAGCTGATAAAGTGCATATCTTTTAATTTCGTTAAATTATTTGACTTTGCATTTATTATGCGCGTATTCTTTATCGTTGAGAATTTAATTTCAGGAGATAAGCCGCGAGAGAATTTATTTAAAAACTATTATGCATTAAACAATAATTTACGTTGCAAATTATTTTATAATAAAGATAAAGTTAGTATGTATGTGCGTTAAAGGTCACGTACGTGATTGTAAATGCAACGTGATTTTGAGGCGAAAACAATTTTGTAATCCATAGATTATAATGCCGCGATAACTTGGAAACTACAAATATTTTTCGATTTATTATTCGTTTATTATATCGTTATTCATTAAAGTTAGCCAATATTCGACGAAAAGGAATGCGCTCAAAGTTACTAACGTTTTTCTATCGACGAACTCGAACTTGGAAAAAATTGTACAAAGGTGAATTTCATTTTCCACCTTTATTACACATTGTTTTATAAGAATTGGAAAAATTAAAGAAATAATGTAAAATGTACGATTGGGAAGAAAATTTTGTGGTACATTTTGTATAATTTTGCGAGTTACAAAGGAATGTTGAGGTAAAAATTACTTCAACATTGTGGCAATAATTTAAATCTGTATATTTACTACTACAGTTATTATTTCCAATTTAATTTATCGGATTTCAACTGCTTTTTCGTTCTTCTTCATAAAAGATCGATTAATTATCAGTTCCCAGTTTGGCCAACTTACTACGAAATTAACTTACCGAATTCCTTCGTTCGTTTCACTGACCTATCGCATTTCCAATTAATACATCCTTTTCGAATACAAACCGCCGTTGTGTTTGATCGTTAAAATCTTCATTCCATTAAAAGCCTCCGCGCGAATATAACGCGCGTTAAAATAGATCGTGTTTCTCAAGCGAAAATCGAGATAAATCATCCAATCCCGGCGATCGCGATTTCATTAACGGCGACCTCACTCGGGGAAGAGTTACTATTTCGCTTGAGAAATAGATGAAGGAATAAATAAAGGTGAAAAAAGCGGGGGGGGGGGGGATTGCCCACATTGTGAACAACCTGTCGATTGATTGGTATTAATTATAGACTTCCGGGTTGATTTATTTTCGACTACAGCGAGCGAAAATAATCCGGCGCATTATAAACGCAAATGAGACATTTTTTTATGTTTTGAGACAATTTATGAGATACCAAAAAATTTTTTATTCGTTACAACTGAGATAGTTTTGTGTTTCGATCGTCAATATGTCTCAAAATGAGACACTTTTTGTCTCAGTCATCTAAAATGTCTCAAAATAAGGTGTTCGTTTTACACCGATTGACGTTTATCCCCCCCCCCCTCCTCACAACCCTTTCACCATAGCATCTGCTCAGAGCCAAGAAGTTATTCACACTTGATTTCTCATTATTCTCTCATTGTTCCTCACCACTGATGTCGCCCCACCCCGGTTCGAAATCAATGAAATTATTCGCTAACCGTTGTGCAACTTTGCTTTACATAATTTCAGATAATGCGATCGCATTTTTCACCGCGTTTTAATGGAATTACGACTCAATGACGTTGCTGTATTGAGTTAACACTTTTCGATATTCTTACGTCAATGTGAACTGGGTCAGTTCGCTGTCACGACCCCCTTCCCTTTTGTCCCCTTCGTTGAAAATGGTTTGCGATGCTTGAATTTTGTACTGGGAAGCATTTTTTATTTACTTTTATAATGTTTGTATGTATATATATATGAACTTAAAAATGTCATTTACAATAAATGAAAAAAAAAATTTAGTGTATAATAATCTTGTAGAAAGTATTGACATTGCAATTTTAAAGTAAAAATATTAAAATGATCTTGAAGTACGTTAATAACAACCAATCGTTATGGGCCACAAGTGCATCGATACAATTAGAGGACTTGACAGAGTGTTATGTAAAACAATAAGTTTATCTAAGTGTCTGGTTGGGTTTGCCGAGGGAAACGGAGAGCTAGTTTCGCAATCTCGGATGCGCGATCTAAATGGTAAATTCAGATCCATTATCTGATAAAACTAACTGGTCCAACAGTTCGTAGTCTGTTCATCATTTTTGCATTGGAAAATGGTTGTAAATTATTGGGAGTACAAGAATGATAAAACGTTATGAAGAAATCAACCGAGGTAAGTTATGATCTTAATGTTTTGAGATACAATTTTTCAAAAAAATTTAATTGGGAAAGACAGTATAAAAATGTAAACCATCAATCGAGCGAATTTGTTACTGACATCCTGACGTCAGTATAAATTTATCATCACAAATACAAGAAAAAAGTATTTTTCTAAAACTCTTGAGTGAGAAAAACATCACTTTTCTTGCAAAAGTGAAGAAACAAGATTTATATTACAGCTAATTAACTTCAGCTACTAAACTTCCATCATCAATCTGTACGAATTTCCTTTACGGATTTCAACGTTCACCTATTTATAAAACATCTTGTTACCCACAACCCCGTTTAAAGTAAGAAATCATCCTCCTTTTTCCCTCGTCAATCGAACAAGCTACCATAAAAACACCCCCTGTTCCCAGTGCACGAAAACAGACCATCCTCCGAATCCCATCACTCGTACATCGACATTCGATGTGCACCAACCGAAACGAGCTCTCCGTCGTCGAGCGAGCCTTTCGAGGGACTCGGGGTCAAGGTCAGCGGAAGGAACTGGGTTCCGACCCAAATGCCGGCCGACCGCTTGTTTACCGAGCGCGCTCGTAGGGGGCGCGCGCGGGCTGGCGCGGGGTGGGAGGCGGCGCGGAAGCATGGCCGAGGCCAAGCGAGGCTCACCTGGTTGTTGACGATGGGCTGGCTCGAGATGGAGGTGGCGGCCGGCTGCGTCTGCTGCGGCGGGTGCTGGTCGTAATCGTCGTAGTCCTCTCGATGGTGGTGCCGTGGTGGATGGTGGTACACCAGCCTCCTCCTGAGGCCGCTGTAGTCGCGCGGGTCCCGGTCATCGTGGTAGTAATCCCGGTCCATCCGCGGGAGAGGATGCCTCGGTGGCAAGGCGAGGTCCTCCTCCTCCTCCTCCTCCTCGGAGTCGAGCAGATGATGCTCGACCCCGACGGCCCCGCGGCGCACCGGTCGGCGGAATTCACGCCATTGCTCGTCCTCGTCGTCGGACGCCGCCCCGGCCTCGCCGCCGCGGGGCGAGCGCGTTGACTCGGGGGCCCTCACGACCACCCTGCTGCCGCCCCCGTAGAGCTCCGGCCCCCGCGCTCTTCCGGGGGGCTCCACCACATCACACCCGCCGCCCAACCGCCCAGCAACCCTCACGACACCGTTGTCCTGATAGTGTGGCACCACTATCGATAACACCAGCGTGCACCAACTTTATTCACCAGCTTCACTCCGGCTTCGGTTCACCGGCTGGATGCAAAACCATGGGAAGGGTTGTAGGACGGCGTGGCCTTTGAGGTGTGTGATGGGCTTTGATGAGTTCCTCTAGGTGGGTTGATGTTTTTTCAGCAGCCTGCAAAGATAAAGTAGAGGGAATGAATGAGAGTTGATGAAATAATATTTACTAAAATCATTATAATTAAAATTTGACAAAGATACAAGATTACTCTTAGATTTTAATGGAAATAAACGGGTAATAATACAGTTAATTTTCATTTAAAAAGTTATCACCAAGTAGATATTTTTATACATCAAGGGGGATCCAAATATTTATTATAAAAAAAGAAGAAGAAGAAATGTATGTATTTCATAATTGCTTTGTTTATAAATTAGATTTATATCATTTCAACTTGAATAGTTTTATCCCTTGCATTATTGTCTGTATCAAAACCCGATCAACGAGCAAACACCTGTTTTCGAAGTTCGAGCCATTATTTTCGTTCTCTCATCCCGGAAAATGTATTTCCCTTTGAAACTACCTAAAGCAAAGATCATTGAGATCCGATGTAATCGATACGCGTCCGAGCCATGATACGTTATAAATATAAATGATTACAAAAGAATATCGACTCACAAAGGCCCGGCGAGAAATATGGTCACTGAAAGTGTTTCGAATACAAATTGACCATAATACAAAATCAATAAATCAATAGATACAAAAAACAGTAAAGCCACAGTTAACGTAGCACAAACAAATAAATTATTAATACAGCCGATAATTGAACATTATATTATTACGTCGATGATACATTATTTTGTTCAACGTATGTAGTAGTATGATATTTTAAAAATAATTTTCATATGTTTTATATTATTGTTTGATGAAAATAATAATTGAAAATCAACAGTAAATGTACTCTAAAATCAAATAAAAAAATAATAAAATAAAATTGGTCAAACTTAATTTGATAAACTGATTTAAGAGTTTACGTGATGGTACGGATGAAATTTTGGATTTCAGTCGAAACAAAGTGCAACTTAGAAATTTTCTAAAATTTCTTTTATTATACCTGTCTTCCCTAATCTTTTCAAGATGTGCGTATCGGCTGTACGAGTTTGCGAATTTATGTTGTACGGAATGTGCGTATCTGAGACTTTGGGTTACAGACAAGACCGGTTGAACGCATTTGGAGTGTAGCAATGAGAAAGATTAAAAGACAAAAACTTATGACAATTCAAGAACGCTTATTGTTATATTTTTTGCACAATTTTCATTTAGTCTGTGTGTTCTCATTTTTTTTTTTTAATATTTATTATTTTGTATATGAAATTATAAGCATCTTCTATCTCAAATCATATTTAATCTATTTTGACTATTCAAGTTCATACCTGAATGCAAACGTTTTTCCTCTACGATTTGTATTCGAAATATCTTGATTTTCACTTTGCTTGGGACAAACGCATCCGGAAAACCGGGTTGCGTTGATTTCAGCAAATTAGGAAAATCATTTATATTTGAAAATGTAGAAAGAAAATAAAATTAAATTTCCCTTTCTCAGATTGAGAAAAAAAATCATTACCTTTGAAAAATGGTTTTCAGATTTATCAGAAGATATCGATGTACTAATAAACGATCAATATATTTTCAAAATAAAAACGTTTCGAAAAATGTACGTTTCCTTCGTTAATGTACCACTTTGTCAAAATGGCGGCAATCTTCTGAAAAAATTGCGTCATTTCTTTTGACAAAATGGCAGCATCAAAACCCTGCTACGAGGCGTCATGTATCATACTTCATAAGCAAAAAAACGTAGGTCATAAAATCGTAGAGTGTAAAATAATTCTTAAAACATTTTCCTAAAATACTTTTTCAAGAGAATTTCTATTTATTATTCATTTATTATTATCTTTTTTGTAGAATTAACGAAGTAAAATTTTTTATTTTATAAAATGTAACTATTATAAAAATAAATTATTTATCATAAAAATAACATTTTGACAATAAACTTTTTTTTGAGTGCAGAATATTTTAAAATGTTACACGGAAAGAAAAATAAGACAAATATAATATATAACCATGTTATACCAATTTTGCATAGTCATCTATACCTTTTGCAAGCCGTCTATACCATTTTGGTATAAACGACTTGCAAAAGCAGTATAGACCACGCACAAATTAGTAAAAACTTAAAATCCAATATTTTTCAGAACAATTGTTAAGTAAATTAGAAAACCTGTCTGTAAAAAAATGCATCTATTTTTTGTTTATTCTTGTGGTAAAAGCGCTTATTATTTTGGGGACGCGTTATCACCTTTTTACGAAATTGCCGCAGGCCCGCTGTGCATATAATCAATCGAACGTCGTAGATTGACTAAGATTGAAGTGGCCGCTAGTCCTTTTTTATGTAAACATCCGCGTGCGCGTTATACATGTACGTGACTTTAAAGCCGGCGCAATGTTGCGGTCGCAAGATTGCCAGAAATGAATTCCATAATTATACTTCTGATTTCTGTATCGAAGAGCCGCATTCACGACTTTGACTTCTCGGAAATGATGATCTTTTTGAATCGTGAAATATTCCTCATAATTACATACTGGAGAAATGTTCGCTTCGCTATAAATAATGGAACCGTAATATCTTGATTTTCGGCGTTACCGTTCTGGGAAAAAGTGAAATACCTGAAACATGTATTTTGTGCTGAACCCGTAAAAGTAATGCGAGGAAAAAAAAGTACATTTATACGGCGGTAGAACTTTTTTTTCCCTTCTTTTTTTTCTTCTTTTCTTCGATTTAGACTTTACATATGAAATCAATTTCATATCGATACAAAGAAACGAGGAATTGTAAAGACGAGTGGGACGTTTCTTTTAAAATATGTGAATATTGTGTAAGTAAAAGTTAAATAATTGGACATCTCAAAGAGTCGATGATTTGAAATAATTTGGGGAATCTCGGATTAAGAAAGCGTGGAAATTTTTAATTTAATTTTCTGATATTTAATTTTTTTTTCTTATAAAAGAAAATTTTATTAAAAAAATATTTTGTGTTGTTTGATGGAGAAAATATTTGTTAATCAATTCGGCGTTAAGATTAAATCCTGAAAACGGGGTGAAACTGATTCGATTGTTGAAAAACAGGTATGATTGAACCAGTTACGTAAATCAAAGTCTATATTGCGTAACTTGAACGATGAATGCATTATTAATGCAACGCAATATCGTAACATAATTACTTATAATATCATTGTCAGTATATTAAATGAAGAAATCATCTTCGAATAAGGAAGTATAATAATAATAATTACAAAAAATTGTGTTTCAAATTTCAAATGATTCGACTAATTAAATACCACACTTATTATCATATCAATATGTTTATTTTTCTTCGATTGATTATGAACTTTTAAAGATAATTTCATAGCAAAATTGTTTTCGGATACAATCTTTATTTTTCTTATGAAAACTAAATTTGTTTTGAATTAAATTTAAAACGAAGCGATTATTTTATCAATGTATTATAAATAAATATCATGTTCTAAATAAATTTACACGAAAATTTATTTATAATAAATAAAAACAGTGCAAAAATATTGAAAAAAAACAAACAAAAAATTAGTTAAATTACATAATATAAAAATGCATTTTGAATACATATTTTTATGTATTTATAATAATGCAAGAATTACTCTGTCTTTTTGTCTTTCTATTTTTCTAACTTTTTTCCTTTTCTTCAATATTACATTCACGAAGGCGAATAAAAGTAACAACCGTTTTAATTCGTAAGAAGAATGTAAAGCCTCTTGGCCGGTGTCAAGAATAATAATACAAGTTTCTCTTGAAATCGTGCTTTATTTTCAGAAAATTTGAATACCCATCAAACCAATGGCAAGTGAAAAATGGCTTGTGCAGGTGGACAATTGTACCTAAAAGAGCGACCGTCTGGGTACAGTAAACGTCGAGAATATTTATGCATCTTTGTATGACATTACTTTCTTTTAAACAAAGCCACATTTTCCTTCAATTTCCGAAAGCATATTTCGGTGAAATTGAACTTTCAGTCGAGTTACAGGTGTTTCAAATTTAACGTTAATTTTTTTTTTCAATCCGAGCTTTTCCTTTCTTTATCCGTTCTCTCGCATTTGTGTAATCCAAGCAACCGCGAATTAATTTAAATATTAACATACGTGAAAAAGTACCGACAACGCGGCTTTTCTACAAATGACATTTGCATTCGAATCTTGAAAAAAAAAATACGAATCTTTCACTATACAATTTTAAGATTTTTAAATATATTGTTTTTTATTCCTTTTGATTTTCGGTATAAATTATATTAAAAATGACACGTGGGTATAACGTTATTTTTGAATGAGAAGAGTACAATGGATATGAAGGTTTCGTTTCATGTTTGCATTCATAATATAATTATGAAAACAGTTGCAAGATTGACTTTATAAAAGGACGTTATTAAGTTATGAATTTAATCTAAAAAATATTGAAAAAAATATTATTTAACGTTCCAAAGTCATTAAAATCGTTGGAAACTTAAAAAGGCAACAATTTCATTTACAAATATCCACCTTAAGTTAACATTTAAAAAAACAACCTGAGGAGTAGAAGTAGAAATAGTAGTAAAAATAATAATAATAGTAGTAAAAATTTTATTTTCGAATTTTTATACTTTTAAAATCAAATTTGTTTAATTAAAATGTTGTTTCTGAGGATGCAATTTTGTACTAGACTTCATTGTTATTAAAAATATTTGAACAGAAATATTTTTTTAAAGTGGAAAATATTAAAAAAATATATATCTACCTTAAATGAATTCTAACTTCTATAAAAACAATTAACTAATGTCAGTCGCTCTTTAATTATATATTTACACGTTTCATTAAAACCTCGTGGTAAGCACATTTTCCCGTTTCATGGCATATCGAATTTACTTACGACCGATGAATTTACTTACTTACGAGTCCGATGTTTGCCGTGAGTTCTACTTATTAACAAACTTAGCGATTCGATGCATAATTCAGTTATACATAGTGCGTTACCATTATCAGTCACCACAATGACGAAGTAAACGTTTCCTTCGCAAACGAGGACTATGACAAAACTCACGCTGACAGGTTGAAAGCAAAACGAAAAGTTTGCGAAAACTGAAGCGACTGTTTACGGTAAAAGAAACAAGAAAGAAACAAAGCTTTGAATTCTAAAGGCGTTACAATTTCGAGAAATGTTGCCTGGCTTCAATTTTTCTAGATCACTTGAACAGGGTTCCGTTATTCCCATAATATTGAATATATCATCATATCGTTTGGACAAATGATATTGAAACATAGTCAGAAAATAGATAGAATATATGAATTCAGTGTGGAATTTCATGAAGGAAAACCGTGTGGAAAAGTCCTACAAGTGAAATGAAAATTTCACCTAAAAGCGTGCATGAAAAGCCTCATGCCGTGAGCGAAGGCAAAGTGGGGTGAGTTGAGGTTAGGTTAATGCCGCAGGCCGCGAATGTAGGGCTGTGGGTCGCGCCCGGTCGAGCTCAGCTGCGCCTCGCAAGCCTGGGTTGTTGATTCAAAACGATGCCCCAAACCACTACTTTGCACAACGCACGATCTTAGATCATTTTACGAGAATATCACTCGCGCTATAACAAATTTCCTCCTGGTTGCCAGGTGCCCGAAAGGTTGACAGAGCTCACGTTCGGTTGGATGCAACTCGGGGCATTCGATCTGGTACCATCGAAAAATCGGGCCCAAACCTGAAGACTGGTCAAAAATCTATTGGTTCGCCGAAGATGTTTAAATGGTTTAGGGTCGGTACCTTTTCAAATTAGGTGTTTTGTCGACAAATCGGGTACCAGAAGAGTAAACATCCAGATTCCAGAGGATCTACTTTCTTTTAAAAGACTGTAAGCAATTCATGTTGCTAGATTACCTTGCTAGAAAACTGATAGAAGAGTGAATTACGATTTCAAGGTCAAGATGAAACATCAATAGATTGTCATCTACTCAGGCTCTCCTACTGTCTTGTTTCAAATTCAGTGGTTCTTCTCTATCAATTGAAGTGACACCAGCTTTGCAGCTACTTACTAATAGATAGTTCCCGCTCCAAGTCGATCTTGAAAAATGACGCAGTCGAAGATGGTTTTCAAGGTCGTGATTAAAGATCAGTTCAATTGTCACTGGACTGTAATTTCGTATCGACCGAATACTCGGTAGACGTGTCCAGATTTGGGGTACTGCTATTAAATCACCAACCAGATGGTCTTCCCCGATAAGTCTGGCTCGATCAGCTGGTCGCCCTCAAAGCCCGCAGACTCCAGATGGACCAGCTTGTCGGGCCAACAGCGCGGTGTTTCTCGGCGAGCCTCAGTGGCAGCTCGCGAAATTCCACGACTCGCGTCCCGATCGAGCTGCCAACGTTTGTCTTCCGTCAAAAGCCGAGGGCTCGGCGGTTGTTTGTCTTTCCTGCGGCCTTTTTTTCGGCGTTTTATCGCGTGGCCCGGAAAACGCGGCCGCTGGCGCCACTGGCGACGCGAATTCGCGCACAACGGTTTCGCGGCCAGGCGAAAGGCTGCGGCGCCCTGTCAACGACGGAAACGTCAAAACGACGATGAAAGGCAGGGCGGTCGAGGCTGCGTTGACGGTGACAGACGACGGTTGTGCCTCGGCGGATCGCGCGACCTCGGCGCAAATCGCGCTACGTCGGCGCCCTTCGGCCCGGCTCGGTCCGCGTCCCGTGACGTCACGGACAGACGCGAACCCGGTACTCTTTTATCGATCGGGGCGCGGGCGCATGCGACTGATAACCACGCAGATAACATCCTATGGGATGTCCGACACGTGGCCGACCGTCGAACCTGTGTTTTCGTTCAGGCCTGGCCCGCCGCGAGCCGAGCGGCGCCAACTTTTGAATGCCATTGTTAAAGTGGAAAAAGGGCGCACTCGGGACAGCGATGCAACGGCCGAAGAAAAAATGTCTCGGTGGAAGTAACCCATCACTACATTGCTTCAATTTAATATATCTATTTCAACCGAGGCAAAGCTACTTGGTCCAAGTCATTTATTCAAAATTTCCTTCGACCAAGAAATGTTTTCACGATCGAAATGGATTCGATCAAAAGATTTCCATGTTGATGTTTTGCTAAGGAAAAATGTTTTTGGTCCGAAAAATTGAAACGTCTTGAAACTAATTTATCTTGACCAAAGAGATAAAATAAATTGAGCGACAAAAAATAAAGAGTATTTCGTCAGAACACAACTTTTTAATACTTCTAGTGACTTCATGGAATGCTTTTAATGGAGGCCCTGAAAGTATTTCAAAAACGACTGTTGGAATATTTAGGTCCTGAAAATGAGTTAGCGCCTTTGGCTTGAGCAGAATGAAATATATTTATGTCACGTTAAAGTGTATCTCTAGAAAAATTCAATTTTCATTTACTCGTTCCACTTAAATTTTGCTTCGATCAGAACTGTTACGAAGGTAATGAAAGTGTATTTAGGTGGACGGACTGTAGTCCAGTTATATTCAAACGTCTTTATTTGAATAAACTGATCTTTTTCTACTTTTTCTATTCTTTAAGAGGTTTTCAAGAAAATCTTTTCAGTACATTTTTTTTTTATCAATGAATTATTTACATCAACAGTTTTATGAACTGTTGCACTCTCATCATTTTCATAAATATTATGTATAATTTTATTTTTTTTTTTTTGTTTTATGTATAATTTTTTTACAATAGAAAAATGCATATTTTAAACGAACTGTTATGCTTACAGAATAATTAACAATTAATATTTATTACACATAATTCGATTACGAAAAGGAAAAATGAATTTCAAACTAAGCATACATTTTACACAGCAACGAAAGTGCAGCAAGAAACGCGCAGTCATATTTATTTCAGGATAGTTTCACTTTTGATCGCCGGGACTTAATTATAACTTGAAATTATTTTAAAATGGTCCACCGTGTTTGTCGCCTTAAAGTGTAAAGTAAAAATATTTTGTACGAACCAAATCGATATCCATTATTCATTTACCGCGCGGTCAAAGTGATCGAACGACATTCCTTCGAATCTATTTATTTGTCTAATTAAGGTCACGTGTCCATCAAAGTAAAAACTACGGTGCTCCCCCTTAAATCCCATAGAAAGGTCTGAATAAATTCACGATCGGCGACTCGGGCGACAAATGTGTGTCACCGAAGTACTGTAACGTTAAACCAGTCGCAACGGACGGATATAAAGTTAATCACGGCGAATTTTGGTTTAATCAGTAACATTTTTCGAATTTGACGGGACGTCGTGCGTGGTGCTAAATTAAAACCTCCGAACTGAACGTACCGACCGAATGATGGATCACCGAAAAATCAACTGTCAGATTATTGACTAGTTTCTGGATTTACTCTTTCATTTTTATGATTAAAGGATGGAAAAGATTAAAAAAGAATTCGATGAAATTTTAGTTTCCAATTACACCGTGAAAACTATATTGTACAATACATGTTGAATTTATTTTATATTGTAACTGATAGAATATAAATAGTAATTTGAAAAATTGTATTGTAATTTTTCAAAGTAATTTTACATCTCAAAGCAATCATATTAAATTACAAAGTAAATCTCAAAGTTTTATATATATATATATATATATATATATATATATATATGATTTGAGATTAACGCAATTGGTTTTGAACGCCATCTACAACTCAGATGAGTCGTCTGTAAGCGCCACCTGCAACTCAGGTGAATCGAATTTTTCGCGCCAAATTATTTTTAATGATAGTTTATAAGTTATAAAAAAAGATGTATATTTCTGATCGACAGGATACATGCCGTTCCTCGCAATATGGTTTTTTCGGTGTGGAAATAAAACATATTAAAAGACTGTAATAACTAGCGATAATTAGTATCATAGAGCTTCTTTAGACAGGGAACTAATTGCCCCTTTGTAATTAAATTAAACAAATTAATTATTCAAATGTTAATGGCATAAGTTTTAGCGGGAAAGAAGGGAAAGGGAGGGGGTAAACGCCACAGTGCAATGTTAATGTGACTTCGCACGGATTCACGTGACCTTGCTCGATTTCCCAGTTGACGCTCCTTTATATCCTCCCTCCCTTTCCAATGACTTTTGCTCCTAATAGCTGGTCCGATCCATTAGCCGTACTAAGCTTACTTGTACTTCTCGAATAATTCATGCCACATCTGCTTAGGATAAAGAAAACAACTCATTCCGAAGCTAGACGCGTTGCGGATAAAAATACACGGTGTTCTCGGAACGGGAAGAGGACGATGGAAAATGGAAATTGCGCAAATCAATGCATTGTTGGTCGAAGGAATAGTTAAATCGGTTATTTTTCGAATTTTATTACCAATGAGTCGATCAATGGTTTTTTATAATTTTTTCTTTTTTTGTCACATTTTTCCGCGTGGATTAAATTGTTATATTTAGAAAATAATGACAACACAAGGAATTAGTTTTTTTTCAGTTGAGAATTCCGTTGGTCCAGGGAATAAAATTTTGTTAATTTAACACGTTTCAATTGAAAAAAAAAAAAACTTTTCAAAGACACACAATTGAATTAACGAATTGAATAGGCCGAGTCTTAAAAAGTCTTACTTCAAGAACAAAATACTCTTCGATTGGAATTTTTCGTTTTTGTGTATCAATAAATAATTTATTATCAAATATCTTCTATTATACCTTACCTTTTTCACCAATTTTTCAATTCCTTTTTCATGTGTTCTTTATTGTTCACAATTTTCTCGCATAATAGTTCACAACTCATCATTTCACGGAGAAAAGAATAAGCGAACAAACGGCGTAATTGTGAAACAAAAAAAGCGCGTTGCCGAACAATAACGTGGCATTTGATTTGAAAAGTCGAAAAGTCGCCCACGCGCAGCGACTATAATGGCGATTTGTTGTAACAGGAGGAAACGTGTTTCCTCCCGAGATCAGTATCGCGGCGATCAATCAATGCACAATTAGCCCGCCGCGTTGAAACGTTACTGTATTTGCGCGGTTTTACCGCAGCAGCTTACGCGCCGTGCTTTATTATTTGCAGTTGCACGTAGAAAAAGTGGCGCCGTTTTCCGCCGCTGATTGGCTCGGCGTTTTTCTCACGCGACGAAAAATGTTCGCGAAATTGCGAGCTTTCACTGAAAATACTCAATTATCATACCGTAATTGGCGCCGCACAACTTTTAATTATAATCGCGGATTCGAATTAGCACAAGTTTAGCTTAAGTTTGTAACTTTGACGGCGCAAGTTTTGCGAGAAAAATGTGCTTTCTTTATTATTTCATTTAATTTAATTTTATTATTATTATTTTTTTTTGACGTGCGATTTCTTGAGAAGTCAATTTTATTGGAAAAAAGTAAACATTGCAATGTTGCAGGCGGGAACTAAAATATTAAAAAAATAAATATTGCAATGTTAATATTTTTGTGGACAGTTTTCTATATGACTTTTAAGACTTTTAATATTCATGTACGTTTGAATGTTTATTTAACTTGATTAAATAAGGATGAGGCAGTTGAAAAATGAAGACAATTTTGTTCGTGAATTTTATAATTTGACGCGCTCTATTATTCATAATTTATATATCTTTTAGATATTCTTTTCGGCTTTTTGACGAGCTTATTGATTTTAAATTATTATAGTGACATATCGTTTAAAATTATTATAAAGTACGGATAACCGATGCAAAAAGTTGCAGTGCAACACAATCTTGATTGATTGAGATTGATTGACGTTATAAACTTCCATAATTTTCTTCGATAAATCAATATTGATGTAATGGAAAAATTTATAAAGTAATTCAACCAAGTTCTACTTTGGGGCACAATGTTGACATTAATTGCCGCGAACGAAAATAATTTTTTGAAGCAAATTTCATTCCCTTGATCAATATTTTATAAGACACATTTTTTTCAACTAATTGTCAATCTTTGAACAATCCTTCTATTGACAATTTTTGTCTAATTTAATTCGATTTATTTTCAATCTTAGCAAATAATAATAATAATAATAAAAAAAAAAAAAATTACTTCCCAGTATATAATTGAGAATTCAATAACATTTGATGACAACTGATTGCCAGTACGCAAAGTGCATTAAATTTATGCAACAAATAATGCACTCGCACTAAAGTAGAAGTTTACTTTCATTCAATTGAACATTAATTTGTAATGGATATCTACATGAAATTTCATTTAATGCACTTTTATTGGAAATGCAGTTGCATTTACTTCAAGAGCACACAAAAGGTCAATCGGTCAAAGTATATTTGCCGAAAATGTGCTTTGAAATAGCTCAATTAAAATGAAGAAAAATTGTCTTGTATGACACAACATATTGCACCGAATAATCGCGTCTTATCTTCAGATCTGGCCCGATAACGTCGACTTAGATAACTTAGTAACAACGTTGTCAACATAAGATCCAATAAATTATTATTACCACTTAATTGATGACAATTTGACGTTGCAATCGTCGGCCTCGTATGAAATACTCGCCGAACGTATCGCGGCTTCGGCGGATTCGTTCGCACCGCCATCTCGCGTGGGGCGCGACAGATTATGCCGCGTTATCAGCCAGCGAAAAGAACGGCTGACTTCGAACTGCTCGACATTGAACTTTTCGTTCCGATTTATTGCGCGAAAAGAAGTTACAATCAATTTTGAGACCACCGAATGATAGAAGATTGGTATTTCCGTATCGCGACGTTTCGAAGCACTTTTTGCGATTTCGTTTTTCCGATTTCATTTATTGATCCGACTGGCGTATATCGGAAAACTGTTTCGTGCTGCTTACTAGCGGATAAAACGCGAACGATTTTATTTCTTCAAGAAAAATCAACGGTTTTAAGCTATCGTTTTTTCTAAATGTTTAAAAAATATTTTTTTATGATAAAAAGATCACGTGTTATATTTTTTGAAAATAAAATTTTGTGTTGGGAGCATTGTTTCTCCCCCCCCCCCTGCCCCAGTGTAGAAAAATAAAAAGTCGATTGAAAGAAAAAATTAAATAAATAAAAAAACTACCGATACAAGGGGAAAAAATGTTAACTCAAATTTAGAAAAAATATGATTTTTTTCAGTGTAAAAATACTATATAGGAATATTTTCAATTCTAAGTATGATATTTTTATTTCGTCGCTGATTGAACGGATGGAAAATAATGTTAAACTTTAGTGAACTGGCTGGAAGAAAACATCGTACGCAATTCGAGTTCATTGAGGAAAAAAAGGTTGATTAATGATGTACATCCACGAATTGAAATTATAAAGAGGCTAGTCGAGAGATTCGTGCGCGGCAAAGTGGACGGGATGGAATTGTGAGCTGAATGTTGCCGTGATGTTACTCAGCTTGAACATCTGTATAAGCTTCTCAAATTACAATACATATTTCCGGAAACCGCTGCACAGATCATACAGAGTAACCGAGTGGGAATAAGTATATACTTTTGAGGAGAAGATAATGGCAGAAGAACTTTGATCCACGGTTTTCTACAATACATTTTTCACGTCCGCGAGTGTGTCCTTGAAACTGAATTCCGTATTACAGTCAACAGTTTTTATTGTCTAACTTTTTTTTTTGTTGCTTATTCATGCTTTAATTTCTGTTTAATTAAAACAATTGTTATTATAAGTAAATGATCCTTTTGTTTTAAAATATTGGTACCATCAATAATATTTATTGATTTCATCATCATATATCATATTATATCATATTATATATGATATATTTGATTTATTTTTAATGGAAACAACTAAACTTCTTATAAAATAACTTATTTTTTATTTTAACTTGTGTCATCGATGATGATTTGATACATCAATCATATATATCGATTCGATCATTATATATTATTATATTATTATATATAATTTTGAGACTCGAAGCATCACATCGATACAGACAAAATAATTTAATGTTTTGTGTTTAGTTAAAATATCGAAACCAACTTAAAATAAGGAATTTCAATAAAAAAGGTTTGATTGAATAATAATATTCAATTATAAATCGATAAAAAAAATCGTATTTAATGTACAAAGAAGCATTATCGCGGGAATTTTTTCCTGAAAAGTACTACACAGACAAATTTGTTTGTATATATTAAATGAATTTTTTGTCCGAAACTTCAGATCGATTCAATGAAAAATGTGAAAATTATTTAGTATTAACGAAAAAAGCGCCGAGCGAATAAAAAACTCGTTTCTGTCATGACCATTTTGCTTGATACTTGAGTGAAAATACCTACATGGATATATTGAATTTGATACATTTAAGCGAAATTAAGTACCATTAAATTTTAATAAAAATATTGCAAGTGCAAGAAAATGCAGTTTTACTCCCTAGAAAAAAAAGTAACAAGCTACACTCACAAAAAGGATGCATTGAATGAAGAAAAATGTTCTTGGTTCAAGACAAAATGTATCTTGATATTTTGCCAAGAATAAATTTTCTTGAGGCAAGAAAAATTTCCTTGATCGAAGATACTAAATGATCAAGCCAAAAAAAAATGTCTTGACAGGATACAATTAGGTTTTAATCGAAGAAATAATAGCAAAATTTCGTGATTCTTGAACGAAGGAAAAGATTTTTGTGAGTGCAAAGTGTTGCTTTTCTCTCTGTTTTTTAGGCAGTAAAACTGCATTTTTTCTCTCGCACTTCACGCAAAAATATTACTCAAATATTCGAAGGATCAAATAGTTTCCATCAAAGCCACTTGAAGATAAAAATCGTTTTCAAAAAAAGAACAATAAAAAAAGAGTTTCTTAATCACAGCCGAAAGTTCGTTCCTGGCGGCGAAGGGAGATAGGAACGAAAATGCGAATGACGCAGAATGCTAAGCGAGAAAACGAGTGGTACCTTAGGAAGGAGCGGCCAAATGTTAGCAGTATACCGCGCATTCGGCGGGATGTTACGCGGGGGTAACGAGGAGACAGGGAGGGGGAGGCGAGCGTCCGCGCAGGGGCAGGGGGGAGGTATCCCTCGGCGTCGGAGGGGCTGAGATGCGACGACGCGGGGTTGGTATGGCTCGGCTGAGAGAAATGAGAGAAACGCTTGACGGCAACGCTGCGTACGCGCGCAAGCGCCTTGCTCCGCGACGGAAATCGCGGCTCGCGGGTGGGGGGCAAACCGCGCGCTCACAGTAGGGGCAAACCTTAAGCTGCCCTCACAATTCAACGAACAACGATTCGTTCACGCGGTCTCGTTTTTCTTCAAACAATTCGGCCAACAAAAATCCTTTCGACTTTTTCTTCCTCGTTAATTATAAATATAAATGTAAATATATATATAATTATAAATATAAATATAAAATAATCGAGCAACTTGGAACTTCTCGTTCTTAGAAAAATGAAATGGTAAAAGTTGCCATTACATTGTAGCTGATATGATAAAAATTGTTTTTGTATGATAGAAATGTTTATTCAAATAGTAATGATTACTAGTAAAATGTTATGATTGCACCGAGTTTACTATTTGAGTAGTGCACTTTATACTAAGAAAAATTGATGTCAAGTTTGAGAAATAGCCTTCTGTGAGGGAAGATTTGTGAGGGACACTGAAAATGCGAAATTCAAAAAGCCCGGAAAATTGAGCGAAACGCGGTCACTTTTCAACTACTTTTCAAAGTTTGTATCTTAGAAAAACTTTATTTATATTTGCTCAGCGTACCAAATCAAGTAGTGAATTTTATTTTTTAGGAATTTTTACTTTGTTTTTCTCGGTGTGTGTTTAAAAAAAAGATGAAAATATTTGAAAAGCGATAATACAGAAGTCAATCTTTTTGTAAGATAATAATTACTAATATACAATTTTTAAAAAAACCTTCAATTTCCATGTTGATTGATGTGAAAAACAGATTACGTATTTCATTTAAAACTTGAATTCGTATCTTTTAGTTTTTCCAGCCAGAAAAAATGTAGAATCTAGGTATAAACTGCGAAAAAAGATCTTAAGATACGATTATATTAACCAATAACCCTTCGCATTTGGTTAATAATTCGTTATCCTATTGTTCTTTATATTTAAAAATGAGAAATAAATTAAAATCACTGGCATATTTGACAGAATACTTTACTGTGAAAACAAACATACCTTTTTGAAATATTTCTTTGTTCCAAAATCATTGGCAGTAATTTAGAGCACATTGTTTTCCTCCTTTGATAATGAAACTTTGGCCTTGTAAAAACTACATTTTACAATCTGAAAAATAATAAGTTGGTTAGTTAAATTTCACATTTGCATTCAATTTTTGTTGTGTTGGTTATAAATTTTTTTTGTTAATATGAAGAAATATTTATCGACATAACTTGTCTTTTTTTTTCAATTACATCTACATCGGCCTGAATCTCTAATTGTATACGGAATTCATAATTAATTCACATTATTGAAAAAAAGATTATGTCTTCTGAGAAAAGTGCATTATATTTCACTTTACATAATAACGATCAACATTTCCACAATAATGCTTAGGCCGAAGATTTGTCCGATTATTTTATCGAGTGTTGCACCTGCGCTTATTGTAAAGAATAAAATAATTAAATTCATTGCGAAGAATGTACTCGAATGTCACGGCGATAATTATAGATAAATTATTCAATGCGCCTCATATCTTGCAACTTTTTTCCCAATTATCGTCAAATCGGATTAATTAATACATCACGTGATAATTCGTACGAACGCTTGTCATTTGCTTCGCTGACTTTAAATTATTCAAAAAAGGATCGATTTGTTTGTAATTGTATCAAGTGTTGTCTTCGATTAAATGATTGAAAAGAGAGAAAAAAAAAATGGGGGAAGAAAAAACTTAAATGTAATTTATATAAATCCCTCTTATCGGTCAAGCGTTATAAAAATACATTATGTTCAGCCACATAAATGCGATAAAAATAAATGACAATTGTTTGTGCATTAGCCAGTCGAATTTTTACTTCATGAATAATTATTTCAATTCATCGTTTATCGTTAATTTGTTAATTACCTTTTCTTTAGATTAAAATCTTTTTATATAAAAGAAGTTAAAGAACAATGTTCTTTTCCCAACCCTCCCTCTGCTTAATCTTTCTATTTTTCTTATTCTCATTAGATTAAAACTTTTTCTCCTATAAAACAATATTGTTTTATGAAGTATCAAAGATGAGATTATAACTTGAAAAAATGTTGAAGTTAGGTCAAGTAAAAAAATTCAGGTGAAACTTTTGTTTAGGAAAATTAATTTCTTTTATAATATACATTTGAAAAAGCTGTACTAATTTTTAATTGAATTTCGTGATATATTATTATTCACTTAATAGTTGTAATAAAGAGCTAAAAAAATGAATAAATTAAGCCAAGTAAAAAATATAATAAAATACATACAAGTAGATCGTTACTTGATTTATAAATATTTTTTATTTGACTGTAGCAGGTATGTTTTTTTTTATTTTCAAAATTTCTGAATTATTAGATGATCTTAGTATAATTCATTGTTAATTCAAATCTAATTTCAATAAAAACAATGAAAAAAATCACATAAGTCATACAAAGAGAATTTCTTACCCAAAGGCCCATTGTTGTGGTTAATTTAATTGGATGAAAATGAACTTATGACTTCTTCAAACCGAAAGTTGACGTAGAATATTATATTTTATTTTTGACCTGCTACCGTCTCATAAGTAAACTAACGTACAATATTAACACGAATAATCGAAAAATACAAATAACAAAGAATAATATATATTTAATCAAATAATAATAAAATTAATTAATTAATCAAATCGTTATTTATATAATTTCACTTGAATTTCATATATATATATATACATATATATATATGTATATATTCACTCATTTTTCTCCGTCAAACACATGGTACCTGATGCAACGTTTTTCCAATTTTCTCTAATCCGATACCATAAATTATTACAACTGTAACACCACGTCCCGCACCTTTTATGACTCTTCTATTTCTGTTTACCCATTCGAAAACAATTCTACTTTGACCAAATTGTTGTTTTAGTACCTTCACAATTTTTCGACGAACAAATACCGATGATTATGCGATAAAGAACGACGATTTTTCCGAGAAAAAAAAAAAAAAACGAGCATTTAAATGTTTCGTTTGCAGTGACTATGTAGAAATTACGAAAGCAATTGTCAGGCTTCGGAAGATTTTGAAAAGATTTGTTCAGGTCATACTTTCTTACTTTCTGACATTGCTTTGAATGTCATTGCGTACATCGAAGCAATCGTGTACAATTTTAATGTGAATCAAAATAAATGAATAGAAATTAAAAATGTGTATATAAATGTATGAAAACTCACGAGAAGAAAATATAATTAAAAATTATAATATATGTTATCAAAAAGTTAAGAGTTTATTATATTTTAATTATAAAATAATAAATTATTATATTAAGTATAAGTATATATATAAAAAAACAAAGTTAGTTATTACTTAAATAATAAAATTATACAATTTTCTGTCACAATTTATGAAGTAATTGTTTTGACTGTTTAAAAATCTCGTCTTTTAGATTTATATGAATAGTTCGCTTTGATAAATAGTTCAGTAATATAAGAAAATTACCGAATGCACGTCGCCGCATATCCAATGATCAGATTTAAATATAGATGTTATTTTTGATAAATTTGATAAGCCGCGTAATTCAAATTGGAATGACGATAGATAAAGTAGGTCGACCAGAGGTGTCAAAATTGTTTGTAAATGCTTTAATTGCGACTTCGAGTGCGATTCGTTTGAATGTAATTAATCGAGTATATGTGAATAAGTTTTTATTTTTAGCCTTGACAAAATTACGATTCGAATAAGCGCGTTGCATCATTGGCATTACAATGAATATTTTTCTTTTTTTTTTTTACGTTCAATTAAATTATTGAATACATAATTTTTGAAATGAAAATCGCTGAAATGTATATGCATGGACATAAATATATATATATATATTTAACTATAATTAAACACGAATTACGTAAAAAAAATCATTAAACAATATAAAAATAATGTAAAGTTCAAGACACGAAAAGACAACGTTTTTTATGTTTGATAAAGATTAATCAATAATTATTCAAATGTACAAACTATGAAATTAATTCAGAAATATATAAATAAATGAGAAAACGGACAAGAGGAGTTAATGATGCACAAAGGAAAAGAAAAACAAATAGAAGAGAAAATAAATGTAGATAGGAAAAGTTGAGTATAAAAGAAAGGTTGAGTTGGGTCAGTGTTTGGCGGATAATGATCTAAATTTCTACGCCGAAGCATTCAATAAATGTTTTATTTCAATTGTTAATGACTTGAAATAACCTTCTAGCGATGTGAAAATGTTATCACGAATCTACGATATGTATTCATAATTTTTCGAACAACCGAATGTTATAATTTGTTAATTAGCCATTCAAGTTAAATCACAGTTCAATTAAATTACACGTCTGTTTGTCAAAGTAAGGTCAGTATTCGGCAAGTATTTGTCCGAATCAATCCGAGACAACAAAATTTTCACCAAACGTTATTAAAAATTTTGAAGATACAAATTGTCGAATCGATTTGGACACAACGTTTATAAAATGGAATTTTGAAGAAAAAAGAAGTGAAAACTTTGCAAATGGCATCGTAACGTTTTTCAACAAAAACGTCAACATCGTCATCTGAATGTTGTCCGAGGCATCGAAGTGTAATTAATGGACAGTATCTCATAAACCAAACACCAATTAGATTTTCGATTTAATAATAAACTCTGCTGAATTTAGAATAACGAAATCATGTTTAATTTAACTATTATAGTGACTTTAAAATTATTGAAGTGGGTTTGAACAAGTTATAATATAAATACGAAAGTTTGTTGGAAAAATTTGTTTTATACTTATTTTTCTTATACTCTTTATATATTTCAAAAATCTTCTGACTTTTAAAGCTTTTTTCGCGCCTTTTGAATGATGGGTTATCATGACCGATGATAGCAATATTTCTCTTAGAGGACCAATAAAAGATTTGCAAGATGTACACAGCAAATTTGAATTAACTGCTTGTTTTGTTTCTCTACTATCATCTATACAATTTCGAGCGATTCGATTGATGAATTTTAATCAATGAATTGATACACTTGAATATCATTCTTATTTTCCATGTTTTGAATAAGTGAAACTTTATTTAAATGATGATAAGTTGAAAGAAGTAAAATATTTTTAAGCTTCAAACAGGTGTTTCGTTAATTGCACCATAAATTCCATAGATAAATTCTACAGTATCAGGTACCAAGTAAAAACGTACAATTATACCATAAGAAAAGTACAGTATTTATCACTGAAATTATATTTCTACGTTGTAAAGTTGATTGCATAACTTGAACAATTTAAGTAGAAATCTCTTACATTAGAATTAAATATTCACATTCGTATCTGAACTTAATGAAAATGTATTTGAATAAAATCAAATGTTTATTAAATTCAACCAAACGTTTATTTGATCGAAGAAATTATTTAACTGTAGCAAGTAAATATTAATTTAATAGAAATATTTTCTGAGTGTTTTTGGTGTGTAATTAACATTTAAGCAAAATGAATTTTGTGTAAAAAAGTAATCTTTTGATTACTTTTGATTATTCACTTGACATTGATTTAACAGAATCTTTGACGTTGGAAAAAAATGAAAAATATGAAAACTTATTCATTGTAAATCAGCAAATAGTATTACTTCATATTACAATATATGTGACTGTTTTTTATGTATGATCATTTTTACGAATACTTTATACATTTTACATAATTGATTCTTTAATGTAATAAAACATAAGATATTTTCTTATCATTATTTCATATCATTTACACATCATTTAGATTATGTTGCCATAATGGTATATTATCTTGATACAGTATTGTCTTAGTCTAATATTTTATGGTAATTTACACACTAAAAGAACCAAATATTAACAATGACTATTAAATAATAAAACTACTATTTGAATGGTAAAACTGGTATAATAATTAATAAATAATTTTCACTGTGCAGAAAAACTAGAAAAATTATTCTAATTTTAAATGTGATATTAATAATTCCCCCCCAATTTAATAAAAATAAAATACAAAGTATAGTAATATTTACTATTCTCAACGTAACTTATTTTTGAGGCAAGTTGCATTTTTCACCGTAACGTATAACTCGATCTACAACATTTCCATAAAGGCTGAAAACGTGAAACTAAAAGAAGCCTCCGAATGTACAATGTACTTCGGTAAAATGGAATACCGATACGCCAAAGCTCCCCTTTCCTCAAAACCATCATCATTCATCTTAAACAGCTCGCCAGGCAGTCGAGCGTCGATCCGCACTTTGTGTAAATACCTTAATCCGTATTTAGGATTTTAGAGGGGGTATAGGTGGCGTGGCGGTGGGGACGGTCGGCGCGGTGGGAGGCGCTCCACGAGCGACGGAGAAATTCTCCGGCAGATTGTCGAGAGCAATAGTAGAAGACCATAATTCAGTGCGCAACAGTACAGTCAGGTTCGTGTTACAATAATACATAGTCCAAAGTAAATAGCCTCGCGCTGGGGACTTTTCAATGCGAAACTAGATCAGGAAAACTCTCCAGTGTGTCGCGCCCCCTGTCCCCTTTCCGCATTATTCCCATTTACACGAGTTCCACCCCCCTCCCTCCCCCCAAGTCTCCCGGACTCAGTGCCAAGAAAGAAAAACGTGTTAAGTGTCCTGGACCGGAGTGCCTTCGGGAATCGCGGGAGCAAAGTCGACGATTGTCGGCGAGTTAAAAGTGCCGCTAGTGTTGGACCAAGAATGGCCCCAAGTGTTGGACCACGGGTAATTTCTGTTTCCGGACCATGGGATCGCACTGTTTTTGTTTGCGAAAGCTCGAGGGCTCGCTGGTGACCGAGGTGCCGAATGGTTTTAGCGAGTTGTTTATTATCCCGCCGCTAATTCGCAAGGTCAAGCGTTCATTATGGTCAACTGCACGGCCGACGTTAATTGCGCCGTCCTTCAATCCCCAATCATTGGTGCGCCGAAGATGCCCCGGCAAACTGGCAAAAATTGACGTGGCAACGGCACGGCCCCTGTGTGGCCCTGATAGGGAAAATTTTACTAATAATGTGGATGTGGCGGAAAAAAATCACTAATCCGGCTAGGATATCAGCGTGGTGAAAAGATTTTCCTGATCAGGGTCATATTGATGCAACCTTGTCAGAACCATGTCAGTTTCTGCCGATTCTACCCGGGTAATTTTGCTGTCTCGTTATTTCTGTTAGATTCGAATTCATCGCCGGGCGGGCCTTTGTTTACGCGGTAACTTTTAGGTTAAAAGCCAGTAGCGCCGCTTGTTTACGTCGAGCGAATCGTTTGCGAATGTTGACGTTCCGGCTGATTTTCGTTTGACTCGTCGCTGATAACGGCACGGATTCCAAAGTTGCTGAAGACTTATCGCGCTTGTGCATTCGTTTCTGATACTCATCTTTGGAATGTTGATCGATCGTCGAGTTAAAGAAAGTCAGATCGAACGTTGCGATCCTTCGGAAGAAGTTTCAATGAGAATTGTCGGTTAAAGTAGTTTCGATAAATGGTTCATTTATTTTCTGTGCTAAAGTTTTGTTTAATGGAATTAGCGCGCGAAAGAAAAGTTTTTCGAACGTGTTTCGGGAGAAGATAAACTGGTTTTCGAGGATGAATATCTTTTCTTTATTGTAGATGAGAGTTCGAGGAGCAAAACTGTTTCTTTTCACTTCGATTTTCGCGAGTGAGAATTTGAAGGAAAACTTGAGCGAAATTTAACTTTTCCGGATTATTCGGTTTATGATCAATATTGAAAGTGATTTTTAAAAAAAATTGTATCGAATAAAATCAAAAGGCAAAAAGAAAGTTTTTTAATTTGTAGTAATCACAGAAAGGAATCTTAAATTCGTAAATTCTCAATGAAATTTTATTATATATTCTTCCAAAGTATTTTTTTTCTTTTTTTTCCTACGGAACATTTTTTTCTTTGAGAAACTCTCTTCACCGATCTGAATAATTCTCGCACCATTCGACATTCGTTTCCCATCCGATAAAAAATTATCCAATTTTACTTTCATAAAGCCGGGCGAGCTCGATTTTCCCGGAATAAATTACATTTGTGCCCGGATAAACAAGCGCGGGTGAACTGGGTGGACGAAGGGGAAGGGGGGAGGGGGTACGTTAAGTAACCTCTGGCTGTCAGGTCACAACCTTTTTCAGCTGATAATAAGCTTTTCGATACAATGCGAGCCCTCTCAAAAGTTAAGTTTGAACGATTTCCCAGTCCTTTGTTTGCAGGTTTGTTAATAATCAATAGCAAATATTGAAGCAATAAAAATATCGGATACGTCCAGAGACGGATTCGTTCTTTCTCTGCGGCTAATTACGGGATCATTCTTTTTGAAACGAAGCCCATTGCGAAGCGGACGGAAACAATTGCCCGAACACGTGCCGTGCTTTCTTTTACAATACAACTCGGGGATTGAAGGACAAGAACAACGAGCGCATAATTTACAAGTTGTTGATAACATTATTTCGGCCCCTTGCCTTCGGCCAGCCCTTGACTTTCCATTTCCGTCGGCCATTTTTATTTCGAACAATAACAACTTGCATAACTTGACAACATTTCGCCGAAAACAATCGTCTTGTTTTGAGACGTTCTTCGGGTTTGAACGTCATGAAATGGAACGATTTTTTTCTTTTCGTAAACAAGAACGACTCAGTCGTTTGCAACGCACGACCGAGTAATCTCGAAAATTGAGCCAATAACAATGATAAAAAAATATTCTATATCATTCGTCGTACTTTTCGAGAGAGGAGGATTACAATTTCCTTGACTGCTCGACACTACTCGGCCGTGTGCCTCGAACGACTCGGTAGTTTTGAGTCATCTCCGTTTCGCGAACTTGGCTTAATTGCATCGTTCGCGACGGGTGATCTGACAAGCGAGCCTGCGTAACTTCCGCGGCCCGGAGATGAGCAAGTTACGCAGGTCGCGGAGACACGGCAAAAACGACGACGGCCGAGCGCACGGTGTCGGAAACAATCGAGGTGGGGAGGCGCGATAAGAGAAAAAAAAAGCAAACGTTGAGATTAGGAGCGAACGCGAGCGAAAATGACGAACGTGACGATTTTTCCCCCCGACCGGCGAGATACCGCCGCGTCTGTGTGCGCGACGACGTAACGTGCTCTCGGGCTCGTCATAATGCACGTATAACCGTCGTATCGCGTGTTACGTGTGTGATCAATAAGTCGAGTCGTGCAGTGAAACGCGCACGCACACCGACGCACGTGTATCAGCCGCACAACGCCGGCGGGATTCGTACCGAGAGGCGTTAAGATATCGATTCGCCGAGCAATTGAAGGCAATGGCGATCGGATAATTGCTTTTTTCCACCCCCCCCCCCCCGCCATTTCTCCTCCTCCTTTATCGTCCCGAAAATTTCAGATCGAACGTTCGATTCTTCTCCACGAGACGGAAGATGTTTTTTTTTTTGTATTTATGTATTCAAAATTTGATGTATATTTCAACAATAAATTCAAAGTATATACATGTACTTTAAGTAGATTTTAAATATATACTTTTGCTTTACACTTTTTATTTAATTTTTCCCAAATTTTATATCGTGTGGATATTTCCACGTGGAAAACTTCACATCCATAGGTTTTTGGGAGAAAAATAACGCTCGAAGAACCTGACACCTTGAGTCTTGAGCAGGTGTTTGTTTGATAAGTTGTTTCGTTGGTCGTTCAATTTTGTATCAATTTCATTTAAATTTTATGACGCGTTGGTTCATCGGAAGTTATGCAGGTTTTGTCAAAACGGTTTGCTCGTGTTCTGTAAGATGTTTGAGAAATACGTCTTTATATTGAATAAGAACACTTGAGTCTTGAAGTAAGATGATTTAAGATACTTGTTATCGATGCGCATTTGCAGGGAATTTCAAATTTCATAAATTTTCAATCGAAAAAGATATACTTGTAACGAAGAAAAAAAACGAAAGAAATTATTTATTTAATTTTACATCGCGCTGATGTAACTTTGATTCTGATTGTGATTGTCGTTGGACAAAACGATGTTTTATTAAAAATTCGTTGCAAATAAATGTTGCAAATTTCTTGCACATCGTTTTTGGAATGTAGAGGATGTTTTTATGATGCATGACTACTTGCATAACTTCCAAACGTGAGTTGAAGTAAAATACAAGTTGAATGAAATGTAAGATAAGTAAGTTTCAAAAAAATCTGTTAAATTTATTAATATTTTATACTGTTTATATACGTCTTTCACTTGATATCACATAATCCCCTCAAGATAGATCTTAGTTAACGAAAATCCACTCAGTTTGATCTTAGATCGCTACATGGCCAATAAGATTGGTTAATTAACAATTCATGGTGTTGAAATTACCACCTAAATTGTCAATTTAACGACCAATTTCCAATCTGTAATTTTCAGAGAATTGTTCAACCGAAATTTATGCGTTATCACTCTGTATTATCAGATTATCAGCAAGTCCGTGCAATTCACATTTTCGATATTTGAAACAACCATTTAGATTGTCAATTTATTAATCGAATTTCACGAAGAAATAACATACGAAGAATGAGGCGGAATATTTTTAATTTTTCATCTTTTCTTTTATTTTTAGACGCCACTAATTGTCATTAAAATCAACTTTAAAAATGTGTAGGGGAAAAATGTGTACAAATGTATGAAACGTTTTGAAAATTACATAATTTTGCCCTTTAAATTGACCAGAACTGTTTACATTGATATTTTTATAAGACCACTTTTCCAAAATCAAGGGAATATGTTTCTTTTTTTTTTTTTAATGTAACGCATGGCATTTACATGGTATTTACATGGCCTTCCCATGGCCAGACCGACACCTTTGCAAGTGGCGTATCAATATCGACTAAATTAATTAGAAAAACAGTTACGTCTTTTCTACGACGACGTTGCAAGTAGCTCGGTTGTTTCGATGCCCTTAGCAGGCCGTATTTACGTCTTTGGAAGCGCCACGACTGGTTATTTAATCGATAGCAATCCTCGGCTTTTTCTGCCGGCCGGCCCCCCGCGCCCCGCCCGAAGCGCCTTAATGACCGCGCCGCACGCTCCGCCGACGCATTAACGCGGGCCAGATTTGTGCCCGGCAGATGGCCCTGGCAATTTCATGCTGATCAACGACGCGAACGCCGGCTGTTCAATTAAACGCGCGACGTCACGATCGCGCGTTCGCGGCGGCACCGCGGAAACGCGTGGCTGAAGATTGACCGCTGATGTCACCCGATCGATTTTTCCCACCGCGACTTTGAATTTCCCGCGGAAGTAGCTTCTTCGTCAAATTCCAGATTTTTCAGTTAAAATCGATGGAGTTACAGTTTTCAACGTTTATTACTCAACGAAAATCAATTGTATATAATTTAGTAAGATATATTGTAATGAAAAATGAAAAATGTATATTTTCAGAGGTTGAAATATTCTAGCTTCTTCTTGTAAAATTTTTCAATTAAAACGTTATTACGTTTTTTAATTTTCCAATGATTATTAGTAAACGAAAATAACATCTGGTATGCTTTCTGATCTAATATTTTTTGATAGAATTATTTTACGAGAAAAAGCTTTCAATATTTAAATGTTTTGGAATATAAATTTTTCAGTCTTGATTACAGTATATGTAGTTGAATTATATATTATTTTCAACTTTTTTTAAAAAAAATGTGGTATTTAAAATTTGAAAAATTAAAGTTAAACTGAAAAGTCTGACCAATAAAGTTGCTCTTCATTTGAAACGGCGCAATTTCATTGGTAAAATTTTGTGGTTCAACTTTAATTTTACAATGTATACTATGTATATCGGTAATGAGAAATAGTACTCTGTTGTTTACTACGTCATTTTGGATCTTTTTTTTAAATGAAATGAAAACTGCCCATATCTGGATATAATACTCAGCTCTAACACCCTTAGTAAAGCCCAACTAACGTCATCTGTCCCATATCCTCGCAACGACAATCACCGATTATTCAAACTGACCGAATCCCAAATCAGGACAAAACTATACCACTTCCAAAAGTGGCACTAAGCGTTTTCTCAAAAACTCTGCAACTGAAATGATCACGTTGATTTAACAATATAAATTTTGTTACAAAACATTTGTTCAATCAAACGAAATTTCGTTTAAATCAACTTATTTTTGTGTTGCATTGACAAAATACTTTTGTCCTGTCTATTTGTAAAATCAACAAAATCTTTTTGTTCATCATACGGTACAGCGCATGCGCAGTCTACCTCATGATACAAATCTTTTGTAAAATCAACAAAATCCATGTTTCATTCAAACAATTTTAATAACAAAAGTGAGTGTATTATTTCAACA